>JANTOQ010121043.1:0-15732 GCA_027564595.1 Bythotiara depressa | reverse complement strand
ATATATAAATTATTTGAAGAAAGCGAGATATTTTTAGAATACTGAACATGTGTGATGAATGTATACAGTATCCTTAAATTAAAACAGTTGAGCCAGAATGCGGGATTGCTCAATTATTTAATTATTTTGTAGAAAATTATTTTCATGATACCAACTCAATAAAGCTATCACAGCTGACATTTTACAGCCGTTACTACGGTTTTATGACTGTGGCTGACCTACTATAATTCATTTTTTAAAAGAAAATGTGTGGTAAATAGTAAACAAACGTTTTATAATCCATCTTTCTCTACTGATGTAGTACCACCAATAAAAGTTAAAGAGTTAAGTTCAGGCATCTCATTCCTGTGACAGGGAAAGAAACTTTCTTTTTCTAAGAATTTTGTTATGGCTTTTGTTTCTTGTTTGAATATTTTTTGCATAGTATTTTTTCCACCTGACTGATTTTTCCTTCCCTCAAATTAAAAGATGTACAAGACTGGTTTCCACACACTTAGCAACAGTTAAGAAAAAAACATTTTACTGTCTGTATAAATATTATTTATTGCTTCCACAAACTGTTCTTCTATATTTTCCTGGAAGACTTGTTTTGGAAGTTTTCATAATACATGTTTAATAAAATGAACACAGAAAGGTAGTTATAAAAATATGTTTGTCTCCTACAGAGAATAAATATTCTTTTTAATCAAAGTTGGAGCTACTACTAGGCTAGCTCTTACTTCCTCATAATCCAATAAATACAAAAATTAAGTCATTATAAAATGATAAAACATTTTTAATTGAACTAAAATATTATATTTCATCCATTTTGAGAATAAAATATTCAAATATGCTTGTAGTTATAAGCAAATAGAAACCAGGTCTAAAGATAATGAAACTGACCTGTTGCACACAGTCTGTTTGATTTACCAGTTAGGAAAATCCCAGACGTCCAGACAATAAACGTCACAAATTCATGGGGTAAAAAATAATTTAAATATGCTTGATCCTAGTGCATACAACATACTAACCTGGTTAATTAATTTAGTACTTATATGAGTAGGGAAGCGTTGAATTTTAAATGATTACAAGAATAATGTGGAACTTTATAAGGGAGAGACACATGCTGCATGAATAAAAACTTGCTTTATTTCACTGGCTTTTCCGTTATAATTCACTTCTGGTTCACAGGAAAGACTTGCTTATTTATAAGAATACCTACAAACATTTCAGCAGAGCTATTTTTGGTGCGTGCTTGTAATTGTTAAAACTGCAAGGACGTGTATTATTACCAGATTTTGTAAGATGAAACAAAATTTATATACTGTTGTATTTGTTTTCTTTATTCTACTAGACACTGGACGGTGTGTTTCAAGATCTATTGCCCTTTATTCTATACAGATAACTAGAGCATGAAACACTATACATAACTTTCACTCTTAATGTACAAAATGACTGAAATTTAATGACACTTCGGAATTTATTATGAAGAAAATTCGATTATACAGGCAGCAGTCGTGCACTGCAACCACTTCATGTAAACAGGAAAAGGAAAAGCTCTCCATTATAGAGGTTTTTATAATATAATAAAACTTCATTCATTTGTGATGTTTAAACTATTATTATTAGTTTTTACAGTTTTTTCTGAATAATGTGAGGTATTTTCTTCAGCTATGTACATACCAAATTAAAACTTTTTTCTTTGATTCAATCTATGATTAGCCATGTATTGGACCATTACAAAATAATCACAGTGATGGAGTCATAATATAAAATAGCACCTGACTTTTTTGTTGTCTGTTAATCTGCTTCTTCTATGCACCATTGAAATAATAAACACTGTTCTGTTTTGTAAATAGCACCCGTTGTATATTGAAATCTAAGTGACTAGGTTATTACGCTGCACAGAATTAAAGGATATTTAGCTGAAAGTGATGTTGTTTGTGAATTATTAAAATGTGTTTTACAAACAAAATAATTAAATTAGATGTGGCATTATTTAAAGTTTTAAACATGATTTGTGCGTTTAACAATGAACGAATGATTAATTATGAGAGGCATTATGGAAAGTAGTGATAGCCTCTATATTGAAGTTTGATTGGTTATTGTCTCATTCGTGTAACAAGCAGTAATTCCAACTTTGTCCTTTAAAGCATATCTAAGTTAAGCATTTTTTATTAAAATCTTGTATATATACATTATTTTTGATAATCTGCAAGAGTGGATATTGTGGAGTCAAGCTATATGTGAAGAAGATGTGTAAAGAATGTGTTAAATTTCCTTTTTAGAGGGATGAGAGAAAGGAGTCAAAATCTTCTCGAGACCATGGTGTACATACAAGTTCAAGGGATGCCCCTAAAACATCCAATCCTGATATTGGCAATAGAGTTCTTATCAGTTCCTTACCACCCAGTATGTCAGAGAGAAAACTAAAGCAACTCATGCAGTCTGTTGGTGAAGTTGAGGTAAGTACCAGACTGTGATCTGTTAAGTACCAGACTGTGATATGTGTATTGTGAATAATAATAATAATGATGATGGTGGTCACTCTGAAAAATATATATAAAGTTTTTATTAATCAAGTTGTCCTAAAACGTTGTTACTTGTGTTGAGTCATCACCATTAATATCAATATCACTGTGTTTTTTTTTCTACAAAAGAGGAAGGAGTGTCATAAAGCATTCATAAAACAACACACATTGGCTGCCATATATAAATGCTTTTATGGTGTTTTCTTGTTTAGAACTTGAAATTATCTACTACAAGACACAAAGCATTGGTTGCATTTACAAGGAGTAATACTGCTGTTGCATGCAGAAAGAAGTTTCATAAGTATGGATTTTACTTGCCTTAATTTATGCTATTTTATTTTGTAGAGTAGTGTTCTGAATTACATATTTCAACATTCTATTTTAGAGCTGTCATTGATGATTGCAGATTGCTTGTTGAGTTTGCATAGTATTCGTAAGGTGAGTACCTGTAGAATTTTGTCAACATGCAGTAATTATTGTTGTTTCAATTTTTGGTTGTGTTACTTGGGTATGTATTGGTAAGTTACAAAAAGGTACTTAGTAAGAACATGCACAGTTCGACAGTTGAGTTTCTGGTGGTAAGTCACAGAAACACATAATGGATCAGTTTGATCATAATCTGAACTGATAAATTGCAGAAACAATTGACAGGTTGGGAAGGTGTAAGAAACAATCAATGCGAGCCACTTTGGTGGTGAATATGTTATAAAAGCAATGCTGACATTACAGTTAGTAAGTATGAAAGGTAAGTTTGCATTTTAACTAGTGAGATTAATATAAATAGAAGACATGTTTTAAATAAAATAATTTATTAAAAGTAGATTAATAACAATAGCTAGTTCTGTTCTATTTTATATACATGCATATCAAGGGTCATTAAAGTTACTCATCTCGTTCAAATTTAGGTATTCAATTAAAAAACATCAACAACAAACTGGTTCCTATAATTTCAAATATAGATTGAGAATTCACCTTTTGTAAAAAAAATTAAAAATATATTGTTTATTGTGAAATTGGTATAAATGAAACAAAATAAATCACTCTGTACACCTTTCAATTACATTGCATAAATATGAAATTTACACGAGTCTGTATATAATAACTCTAAGATCAAAATCGTGTCTCAGTTGTTCTTTAAACCAATATCATTAAATTTTAGCACATAAAGCTAAAAACAGCTTTGGGTTGGTTTACACAGTTTAGTAAACATGAAATATATTTGCAGAATATTAATGGTTTTGTTTTGATGAAATAATAAACAGTTCATTAAAAATAAATTGTAGTTATATAAACCCTAATTGAATAGCCAGATAATCTGTTGTTTAAAGCATAGTGGTCCTTTAAGCCTGTTTTTTATCAGTGAAACTTTCCTAATCTCACTAAGATTTAGTGCACTGGCATCTGTGAGGTAAAATCAGCTATTGTGTGATAACATGCCTATTGTGCATTAATTTCAAACTAGAAAAAAAACATTTTCAAAAATACGACTAAAAATATAGTAAAAAATTGAAAAATGTTTAAATGAAGAAACTCTATATCATGTTTTTGCTTTTGTTTTCCCGTCGTAATGAAGGAAGAATTGTGACATTTCTAATAAAAGACGGGGGAAACGGGAATCAGTTAAAACATTTTGAGAAAGAAAAAAGAGAAGGGGCATTCTCTTCATTGATTTTGTACTTGCAAGTGTCTGACAAAGAATCACATTTTACTTTTAGGTAAAGTACATTGGTGTAAATAAAAAACTCATAAAAATCAGGTTGAATTGTCCTACTTTCTTTCACATTGGTTTTTGAAATTGTTGTGTTAAATGCTTTAGTTTTGTACTACCATCATGGAAGAAAACAAAAGCATTTATTTTATATTTCTAAAGATTTATAGAAAGGTCACCAGAGATCATCAGCATTTCTTTCAAGTAGAGAAATTACACGATTTTGATATTCCATCGCATAATTTTTGTTGTTCTTAATTTACAAACAAATACAAAAAATAATTGCGGAATTCGTTTTCATTACGCGATTATTTTAGTTGCACTGGTGAAAAGAGGATTTAGAGTAACATGTTATTCAAAGTTTCAGCAAATGTTAAAAATTGACTTTATGTAAGAACAGGCGTATATGAAATAATAATGTAACTACAGTAACTCACAAGTTTCTTATGTTTTTTGATTTGTTAGTCCAGTAACTCACAAGTTTCTTATGTTTTTTGATTTGTTAGCTGCCTGTTAAAAATGAATAAACAAACAGGAAAATTTTCAAAACAAAAATATAAAATAAAAACATGCAAGATAAACCCCCCAAATATCAGTTTACATGTGAGTGTTGAAATATTCCTGACAGAAATTTATTTTTATAAATAAATATTCTTTTGAAGCACAAAATAACTATATATTTGGTTAGTTTCACAAAATAACTATATATTTGGTTAGTTTATTGTTATATATTGTTGCTTTTTATCATTCTTAAAAGGGTATTATTGTTTGGCAATGTATTTCTTAAAATGCTATTAAAATGGACAATAACTAATAACCAATGTTACTAGAAAATTAAAATTAAATTTAAAAACATCAATATTATTTGTTTCTTTCGGAGTGATTTGTAACGTCAGTGCTTTCTTTCAGATTGGAGTGATTTGTAACGTCAGTGCTTTCTTTCGGAGTGGAGTGATTTGTAACGTCGGTGCTTTCTTTCGGAGTGATTTGTAACGTCAGTGCTTTCTTTCGGAGTGGAGTGATTTGTAACGTCAGTGCTTTCTTTCGGAGTGGAGAGTGATTTGTAACGTCAGTGCTTTCTTTCGGAGTGGAGTGATTTGTAACGTCAGTGCTTTCTTTCGGAGTGGAGTGATTTGTAACGTCGGTGCTTTCTTTCGGAGTGGAGTGATTTGTAACGTCAGTGCTACTTGACTATATATTGGGCACATTCATAATAAACAGATGTACAGTATCCTCAAGTTCAGTTGAAAATATTATTGAATCCAATTTTTATGAGGATTTAGGTTGGTTGTGGAAACGAACCAGAATAAGCAGAGCAGAAAATGGAATGTTCCTCAGAAGGGGATGAAAAAACTCCAGTCATTTGGAAAACCTGACACTGATGTTCATGCCAAAGTTGTTTGTTATAGGATTACACCCTTCTTAATATGAATGTAAGTGTTGTCAAGAAGCTAAAGCTTTGCTTAACGAGAAGCTAAATCACATTAAACAAGTGTTTTAAAATGTTATATTTGAGTAAGACCATTCTTGTTACAGTGTCAGTTCAACATTACTAGAATAAATGATAGAAAAAATAAATATAACTTAGCACAGGAGTGTTCTCATTAAATCAATTACAGGCTGTGTTAACTTCACATAGCTAAGAGAACACTCATAATTTAAAATGTCTGTAACTTTGGAAAATCATTTGACATGGAATAAAATAATTCATCTTATATTTCTAATTAATTAATTCAGATTATATTAGAAAACTTTCAACTAATATTACATCAAGTCTTATGTACACATCTTTTATAATTATAATCCTTCAAAAATATTTTAAATAATAATAATTAGCGCATGTAACAATATGTAAAGCAGAAAAGCCTCAGCAGCATATTTGGGAGGAAACTTGGTAGAAGAATAAATACAAAAAAGGTAAGTGGTTAGAATATAATTTATTTTTCACTCTAAAGTTGCTGTAAACAAATATTGTAGCAGTAGCCTTAATTTTAGAATACATTTTTTGTATTGATATTTGTATATTTTTGTTGTTTATTTTCAATGTAATTTAAACTTAAATTGATTCTTCTCCTTTTTTTGCAAATATTTTATTTTTTAATATTTATTTACAAATGTATTATTTGTACCGTATATATGATGAATATAAGGCTGTAGTATATTGTTTTTTGTTATTGATTTAAATTCATTTGATAAATGTTCTAGATTTTATTTAGATAAAAGTCTATAAATTTTGGAATGGATGATATTTCATGTCACATTTAAAATCTTATAATATTCAAACATGACCAAGGGTTAATACATTCTGATTTCGGTAGTGGTATACAGATTTTGGGAATATCATAATTTGGGTGCCCAAATTAAATTTTAGCTGAAATATTAACAACAAAATTTATTGCTACTTTGGTTTGCCTTCTGGAACAAAATATATAAATTTTTAACAAGCAAAACACTAGAAAAACTATTAAATGTTGATTGCAGTCCTTGTTTTTTGCCTCAATTAGCACAACTAATCTTATGACTTTTTCTGAGTGAAAATTCTGACAAACGTCAAACATTAAATATGAACTTGGTGCAGGAAACACTATGTAAAATATAGAAACAAAGAATTCCAGCTGATGCACTCAACGAGACAGGCTGCTTATTGTTTCTGTGCTGTGAATGAGGATTATTTTCTTAGGATTTAGTTTTTGGAAGTGCAATATCTTTGCCCTCACTGTGGGAGACACTTATACTAAGTGCAAAGTAAGTATAAGTATTGTACCGACGCCCAAATTATTTTTCTGTATTAACCCCTGATGACGATAACATAACTAATTTCTCCTTGAGGAAATTATTTATACCATATTCAGGCTAGTAGAATCATTGTGTTCCTTTTGTATTTCAAATAACCATATCTTTCATGTTCTACATTGAAATAGTGGCATGTTCTGTGACTGTCTATCTTTAAATAATCTACTATCAATAAATGGGTGGTGTAATATTTCATGTTTAGTTAAATACTTTCAACTGTACAAAAAATTGCTTAAGTTCCCATTATGTCCATATTGGTCCTTTTTCCAAGGTAGATGGACATATCCTTATCAATCAGAACACGTTCAAGTCAGATTAGATTAATGTCTTATTTTTATTGGCACAATTTGTGCAAGACTATGTACAAGGCACTGATAAAAGTTGCTGAGTTTTTATTTTTTAAATGTCTATACCCTATGTATTATAAAAAAGGCGAGGTTGTTGCACCTCACTAAATTCAAATAATATTTACGCTTCACTACTACAATTTACTCTGGAGCAGTTATTTGCACAGGCGTTCCTAGTACTTTGCTTTAATTTTCATACATTTCAAACAATGTTAGTGCCATAGCAATATGCAAAAGCAATAACTATTCTTTCAATGTGAAAGGTTTAGTTTTTATTTAATGTTGATTAAAGTTTAATAGTTTTTATAGTTTCCAACGTTTTATAATATTACTAGGTATATACCTCATAAATTTGTTCATGATTCAGTTACATGAGAGGAATGCACTAGAATAAATAGACTATTCTTACATAAAAATGCTAACTTTTCTTGCACCTAATATACCTTAGTTCACTTCTCTAGAAAATAAGAATAACACTAAATATAAATATGAACTATAAAGCTTCGCCATATTCTTGCCCTTTTTCATAACGCATGTGTCAACAGTTTTTATGTCTCTTTCACTGCATAATTAAGGCGTGGTCTGTTCTACAAAAGGTCTCTAGTGTATAATTCATGCTAAACACTGCACAATGTGGGAGAAGCTATCAACAATTTCTTACAAGCAATGTATTTTAATCAAGCAATCAGACTTTCCAATTACACTCTTAATAACATTACAAATACTACACAGATATGGTGACTTTAATTATTATGACATTGATGCATGTGAATAGCTATAACAAGATCTTCTGGACAATTAGAAAAATAAAATGGAGAAAACAAAAGCATACTTATGTAATTTGTTAAAGTACTCTTGATATTCTACATTATCAAGGATAAATATTTATTGTTGGAGTCATAATTATTGAAGATGGTATTGTTTTCTCATAAACTGCAGTGGAAATGAAAGTATTTTATAGTAATGTCAACTTATATATTTAGACTTGAATTCAGTCCAATAATTTTTGCATTATTATTGAATAAATAAAGGGAGCAGCTAGTGCTATCTATTACTAGTTATACATTTATTTTATCAGCCTTTATGGAAGCATATTAAAAATTAAAACTGATTTTACGAATTTATAAGTTTTATTTTAATACAGACAATTAAAAGAATCAATTATTTTAATGGATTTTATTACTGTGCTGCTTTGTTGCACCATAAATTTGCTTCTATAATCTTTTAGATTTTATGTGCATGTCCAGTAGATAAGACATTCTACATATTCTGTCTATGTTATTGTCTGAATTGCTATAACTGCATGTGTGTCTAAATAAATTGAGTAATTTTATTATTGTTCTTGTTTTTTGTGTTATATTTATATAAACAATTTAGTTATTGTGTCTAGTTCTATATAATATTTAAATTTAAGGTGTGTATTATGTGTTGTTTCATGATGGTGTTAAATGGTATGTAGATATGTTGCAGTTAACAAAAATTGCTTTTACATTTGTTACAAAAATATTTGTGCTTTGAAATAGTAATGTTAAATACTATATAGACATGTTGCAGTTAGCAGAAATAAATTTTACAATAAACCACATAAATCTTATTAAAACATTGATAAAAGGTAGATTTTCTCATATATATTATTATAAGGAATTTGTTTATGTAGCAGCTAATGGTTCATTTTCAAACACTACTATGGATTATTCCTTAATTTTTGTTACTTTTTAAACGAAAACACATTGTTCTAAATTTCTTTTTCAAAATGTAAAAATGTATTTTTCAGTAAAGATCTATCTAATGCAGTAGCTTCTCAAGTTCTTTGTTAAACGTAATAATCGAACAATTTTAAAATATCAAGTTCATATAGTCATAGCCTTCGTACAGTCAAACTTAATGTAACCTACTTTTTTATAAAGAAAACTTCTCTTAAAGGCCAGTCCACCTTTCATAGTCCTCACACTCCGTCTTTTGGTACAAGTTATGTAAATTATAATTATATAAAAAGTCTAGCTTCTAGAATGCCTCAGATTGCCCTTGGTTGTAATAAATAGTACATTAAACTGAAAAGGTTTACACGATTACACCAAGAATAACAATCATGTGTGTCCACCGTGGAGTGTAAAATTTGTTGACTTAGTACCTGAAAAATCAGACAGTGGTGAATATGACATCCGGCTAAGTGTCTAATCTTAAAAAAAAAATTTCCATGGTTGCATAGAGAAGATTAATGTTATGTGGATCCTACGAGTTTTGTAAATTATTTGAATTAAAAACTAGCTATCAAATAGCATAGTTGTGTGTTAACATTTCATTTTTTTCTATTTGGTTTTTATCTGTTAGTGACGTAGAAATCACATTGTGTTATATAAAGATACATGCAATGGATTATGTAACAAATTATATTAATTTTTTTAACGTTTCAAATTATCAGTATCTATCTACCAGGACTTAATATATGTTTTTAGGGATGTCGGACAAGATGATACGATATATACTTAATAACATTTATTTCTATTTTTTATTGCCCAATTCTTTCCAACGACGGCTTGAGAATTCTGACATGTAGTATAAGCAAAGAGAATAAATTTACCAAAAATATCATTTCAAAAGAAGAGATATACAGCTGTCGCTACCATTTTTATTACTGGACATTGTATATCAATATTTGCAGCTACACTAAAGAAATTTTCACAGTGTTACCTTTAAATATACTAAATCCACACAATTTTCATCCTGGTTTATAATTGACCGTACTTCAATATATATTGTAACAGGGGTTTACTTTAAAGATGTCACATATTTTATCTACAGCATATTTATAGAATAGGGGCAACCGGGTCAGGAAATTACACTCTGTTAGGCTTCGTGTGAGTTCCACAGTGTACTTGTATTGCGCTGCATGTCAAAAATGATCGAGTGCTCCAAGCAGTAAATGTGTTAACAATTAAAGAAAGGTGCTGTAGAGCAAAATATGTATGTTTAATCCCCTTCAGGATATAAAGTTCCTTCCTTGACAACTTTAGTACTGTCTTCAAATAGATTATTATTATGCTGTGATATTTTGTCAATATTTGTTTCTGCATAAAAACATAGTTATGCATGGATTATGATATATCTATATGAATTAACAATATTTGACTTGTGCTGCATTATGAAGTTCGTTTGATATTGTTGTACTTGTGCATCTGTTTAAACCCCACACCCAATGTTAACAGCTTGTATTAATGAGAAGCTAACCAACGCGTATTATTTGTTGCATATATATTTTTAGGCAACGTTTAACAATTCTGAGCAAAACGTAGTGACGTCTGTGTTTCTGTTTACTACTGAGGACGAATTCACTCTATTAAGATAACGCATAGTACTCAAGAGTGAGAATCATTGATATCACAAGCTTAGAAATAGTCTCTTGAAGTATGCAACACATTATTACGTGTGGATCTAAAACGAGTGAGTAGCTAATTAAAATGTTCACGTGCGCAGTGAATTATTAGTGAATTCGACTGCAACAGCATGTGTCTTGATCATGCATTAACTTTATATTGTAATACATTAATATTATATTGTTATTAAATTCGTAAAAGCTAACCACTTACTGTTGATCTATACAATATAAAGGTTGTTTCATGCTTCAAGAGAGTATAAGCTTCTGTATATATCTGTTTTTGAAGACAAAAATATGTACACTTAAATGACATGACGTTTTTCAAAGTACTATATGTCTTGAATTATATCTTGATTCCTGCCAATACTTACTAATCCGGCATAGTGTTTCTACTGGTGATGCGGGAATAAATAGTGCATTGCCACTCAAGAAAATCGCTAATGTATTGCGTGTCTGGCGGAAGATTAACTGGACACAAAAAGGATACTCTGTGAATTTCTTATATTGAAAAGGGAGTTTCAAAATGCGAAATATTTATTATGTAATATGTTATTACTGTGACCAATGTTCTAAATATTTGCTTTCAAAATCCACGTCTTGTATCAAAATGTTTGTTAAAAGCTGCAGTTAATTCCAAAGAGTGTCCAGTTCTTTAACAAATCTGCATATATTTGGCAATTCTTACTGTATATTTCAGTTGTCTGTACATGTGTTTGAAATTTTCTATATATGGAAGTGTTACTCTTGTAACACAAAAGAAGATTTGTTCATAAATGGAGTTGATAGCTCAGGACGTCTTTGTCACGCCTTGCCAGACACCTTTACCGTAACGCTGCAGTCAATGCACAACTGTAATTTTTAAGTGTCCACGTTTGTAATGTTACATTCATCCTCGTAAATTTTCTTCAATTGCTTTCTTATAATAGTTGCATTTATGGTACTTCATTGAAAAGATTCTTTTATAGAATGTGGTTGAATGCTTGAACCATGAGTAATATTCGATTTGTCAAATTCGCTAAACTACCTAAATCTAACAGTTTCCTATTATTTCCAGCACTAACTGAAAAAGTTCCTATGTGTAACCTGTATGTGTTTTTTAGTTAGTTAACCCATTTCTCTATTTTGATGCAAGACATTTAGTTTTGTTTCACATATGAAAATGGGAACATATTCAAATTTCCTTTTTCTTTCAGGTATATTAATGTTTTACATTACTATGTTTATAGTTTGAAGGTTTAGGTCATTCTACTCTGATCATGCTGCGTATTATGTGTGTAGTGTAGGATTGTACCATGAAACTACATAACGGCTGTTGATATCAAGCAAGTTGTTTACACAGTCCAATTGATTGATTTGATTAATCATCATACACTTTATAGACACTGCATCTTTCTTGTAGCTTTATTATAAATGGGTTTACAAATAAAGATGTTACGTGAAGAGTGCTCATAAACAAGTTAACTGGTCTGTTTAACACAGCTTCCGTGATATCATCAGCCTGTGTTGATGTGCCCCAAATTAGATAACTACTGTGATAGGATTAAGGATTATCTTATATGAAACATTTTCAATCAGAATTTTTTAAGCACGCCTTTTTTTTGCTTTGAGCGTCCAGTTAGGATGCCTGATACGAACATTATATCACCCCTTGTTGTGTATTCATAACTATCCAACTGTCGGTTTTTAACGCTTGTGTGTTACATTTCAAGAAATTTCAAGCATTTTTCCAATGCTCGAAATTTGAATAAATGCTTTAACATGCAAGACTATTGAGTTTTCGTATAGTGATTCATTTGAGTTATTGCTTACTGCATCGCCATCATCGTTATTTATCCCGAATCTTGTGTGTCTACCCAGTTAATAATTATCTGATTATTCTGGTATGACTAATCATGAAAAATATGTTTGTACTTGCTCCCTACCTCTAGCATTTAATTTGATTCCATGGAGACAAACATTTTTGTTCCTTTCAAACTGCATTGAGTATGAATTTTTCTGAAAGCAAACTCCATTATATATATTTTGGATTGGCAATTTGAGAATTATTTTTTATGTTATCAACCGAATATGTAGTTTTGACTGGCCTTGTGCATGTGTATTATCTTCATTCTTGGTGGCTCGATGATGTGATCTTCTACCCAATGAAAACAATCCAGCATTTTAACTTTTCTAACAGCCACAAAGAATTGGTTACAGCCTGCATCAACCACAGGATTGCTAACTATTTTAGCAAAAGCGTGTTAGATAACTCATTTGAAGCATCTTACCATTCCAGTAAATATCTGTATATATCAAATCGCTTTTATTAGAAAATCCCTTCTTCTTTCCAGTTCTTTGAGCATTAGCTAGTGTGTTTCTTAACCGCTATTGACTTTTTTTCACTTTTATTTGTTAGAGAAAAGTCCTATTTCTCTACTAAAATGTGACCTTATTAAAGTGGTTGTAAACGCCATAAACCGTTTGTAAGTGGCTGTTAGCTTTGGTACTAAAAGAATTCATCTTCTCTGCTGTACTGTAGCTTTGCCATTCAAATTGTAGTGTTTTGTTTCTCGTGTGTTTCTACAAGTGTTAAGTTACTGGTATTATTTATTAATATTTAAGCCTTAAGAAATCTTTTTAAGTCTTAAATCAAGACCGAGCAATCTTTAAATATTTAAAGTTTTGTTTCATGTGAAGAAAGTTTTTCGAATTATAGATAACGCTCTCGTTCGCAAAAGTAATGAAGTATGCTCTCCAATTTACTAAACCACTAATTTTGAAAAACGTTACCGTTCTTTCTGAAACGAACATGTCGCGAATATTTGTTTATAAAATACCCATTTCTAGTAATGACAGCTGGCCAAGTATGGACAGCTGAAAGGAGTGTGCCGAATATTCATTTGTTGCGATTAGGAAAAACATTTCGCTTGTATCTGTTGTCATTACTGGTTACTATTACAAATAACGTTTCTACCAAACTGCATTTCTGTATGTTATAGCTTTTGTTGAAGATACAGTCCTCGAAATGGTGTACAATAACGATTAAGATGAAGACGAATTCACGTTATTCGCGATCAGCTTACACATGATAATAAAAGTGGAGGGCACGTATGTACATATGCAGTGTTCCTGACAACACATTGTTCCTTCATTGGAAACACCCTCAAGCCTGCACAGATTGACACAACTTGACAGTAACAGCTGCTGGCTTGTGTAATTTTCTCTGTCCCCACATGAAGAGTGGGAGCATTGATTGATATCATCTAGCTGTGCTCTTTGAAGAGGAAAAACAAGAAACAAACGCAATCTTTATTTTCTATAGTGTTCTTATTTGCTGTAATTCGTAGGTACTAGTCAGAAAATATTTTGTTCCTAAATAAGTCTTATTTTTTTCGCGATAGTTAATTCCTACATGTATTCTACTGTAAAAAAAGCCAAGTAACCAACACATGAGCAAATGTGCTACTGCCATATGTATGCCAATAATGCATATTTCCAACTTTAATGGAGTTAGGGGATTGTCTGTGTAAATACGTCATAATTATATATTTAGAGAAATACGACTAACTTTCATAACAGAATATTCTTGATTTTCTTGATACACTCAACCATAGAAGAAAACAACTACTTCTGTTCTTCTGTTGACGTAACAAAAAATAAACATTCGAATTCTCGCTACAAAGTAATAGCACTCAGCACGTTGAAGCTTGGACTGAATATTTTGTAGAATACACAATAAACGCGACTGTAAAGTTCTAGCCATTTTTCTTGTCTTTATCTTCTGGCAATAAAAATGGAAAGTTGGATGTGTTTAAACTTGGAAGCTCACCCTTGACTTAATTCTTTTCAATGTGATAAGACTAAAATGTAATGTTCGCTTGCAACTCTGTTAATTTATATTGTAACTTATTTAAGTAGGTAAGGTCTAATTAAGTTGCGAAAAGGCTATGCTGGTTATATATGTCAGCAGCACATTACTCATGCTTTTGTCATGGAGCTCGTACTTCTGTATTCATATACATGGAGTGTTTGTCGAATGTAACTTAATTCTGCTCCACCAACTAGCTGAAAGGAATCAACAGTTGACAAAGTTTCGATTTGATTTTGTTTCCAGGAATATGGGTTTTTGGAGACTACGGTAAATAAAAACTATCGTTCGAAGAGGGTGGCCCCTGGTTCTGTAATTCCTGGGAATCTTTGAATTGTTCTGGAATATTTTTGGGTTCTTGAAATATTCATGGAAAGTGACATTTTTAACGTGGTTCTTGAAATATTCATGAAAAGTGACATTGGTTCTTGACTTGAATTCATTCCTGTTCGTTAGAACTTTAGTCATGTTGACTGGGCTACAGTAAGAGACATTTGCAATTCGTCAAATTGTCAAAATGATGTGCGAAGTAGAAGGATATTGTTCAAAGCTAAACTTTCTCTTTCTGAAGTATTATATTCTACACGAGTTTTCATTACAACGTTGATGGATACGTACTTCGTTGTCTAAGAAGTTCAGAAGCATGTAATTTTCATCATTTCAATTTTATACGAAAAACAAGACATAGGACACGGACCCACATTTTCAAAACAAATATTCTCAAGCTAAACCTTTTACAGGAATAAAGTTAATACTAAAGTTTTCTTATTTTCTCTTTATAACTCTTAAGTATTCTGTGTTATGCTCCATCCTGTGGTGCAACTAGAGAAATAAAATAACTCAAATTTTCTGATAAATGAGCCATTGACTAGAAATAGAACATGCTTACTCTGTAGAAATTACCGACCCCCTCGATGCTCTTTTCTCAGAATTATTTATTTACTCTGTAGAAATCACCGACACTCGATGCTCTTTTCTGAGAATTATATATAAAATTATGTTCTGATGCTAAAGTTCCTTCGCAAAGTTCCAACATGGAAAATATAAAACGCACTGCAAATAAAAGCCAGGCCAGGTAAGGAGGTTCTTTTAACCTTGTGTCAACAAAGTATTAGTCTAGCAGCCGGGGGGGGGGGGGGGGGGGGGGTGGA
>JANTOQ010120932.1:0-15733 GCA_027564595.1 Bythotiara depressa | reverse complement strand
TAGGAAAAACCTAGAACACGAAATCCCATGAATTACATTATAAATAAACAGGTTGTCTAGACACCGAGTACCTCCTAGAATGAACCAGGAGTAAATGATAAAGGAAAAGTCATTTATCTTTCTCAATAATATCTTTCATTTTAGAATTTTTCTATTGAAGAAAAGTTTTAAAACATGATTTATGGTAATTTGGCTGGATCTCCAAAGCCTTGACATCCAGCTATTTACTTTTAAAGCCAATAAAATTGTCTGTTAAGTCATGCACAATATCCTTCTAGCATCAGAAAGTTGTAATAGTGGCTGTAAATAGTCAAGTCAAAAATTGTAGTTAATAGCCATAAAAGTCACTCATGATAGCTTTAAAAAGCTTTCACGATTGACTTTTTACAGCTGTTACTAAGATTTTCTAGCAACCATAATGCTATCGTGAGTGACTTTTTATGGCCTTACTTGACAGAATTGATGTGACTAGAAAAGATATAATATCTGGTTTCTATTACAGGCAATACACATCTTGGAAATAGAAAATTTATATAAATAAGCTAATCTCAATTAAATATGAGCTTTAAGTTGATGTCAGAAATTTCTTATATTTTACATGCTGGTTACAAAAATAGACTCACCAAAAAGCAACAGCAGAGAAGTTACGTGGTAATTATGTTAAGTAAGCATGAGGTAGTTTGCATAGAATGAGAACCATGTAGAACATGAGTGAGTTGTTCTCTCATCATTCTGGAGGTTGAAAAATAAGCATCTTTTCTTAGAATTTTAAAATAACTGTCAGATATTTAATCACAATGCCATCTGGAACTTTTAGAGTATAAAATGAATGAACGTAGTAAAATTAACATTATGGCGTCAAGACAACCTGTTTGTTTATATCAACTGTAGTTCATGGATTCATTATTTGAAAGATATGAAAGTATAAAGAAAGAAAAAAAACGTGTAAAATTTAATTTATAAGTTTGAAGAAATAACCAAATAATTAGAAATTTAATTAGAAATTGACTATGAATGGCCTAACCCTCTATGAATGGCCTAACCCTGTATTGTAAAATAAAGTGCTTTAACACTTTAATGCACAGTGTCCCCGGAAAAGAATAAAATCATTGGTCATTTATTTGCTATTTTGCTTTTTCCAGGAGGTTAATTATTGGAAATATAATGCATAATAAATTTGGTACAAGCTGATAAGACCCCCTGGTTTCTCATAAAATTATAAAGGTTTCCAATGGGAAGTTTAATATAACCAGGAGGTATGCTTATGTATTAAAGGTTTAACGAAATCTGATAATTTTATGTAATCTAGTTGATAAACCTTTTGTAGATAAAATAGAAAACACTACATACAACATGACAGAAAGTCATCATTGAGTCTACTAATAGTTTGTTTGTGTAGAGTCTTAAATACATTTCCTTTAATATTTATTCAGGATTGTTAACAACTCCACAGCTTCACTATATTGTTCGATGTATAAATACAGATGGTAGTTATGGTGATGGTAGTTATGGTGAACCGACAGAAGAAGGATATTATAAGAAGTTTTCGTCAGCATTTCTCAAATTACGCAAACAGGTTAGTAAGTTAATTTGAGCATGACATGTTTATTTAAGATTACTACAGGGGGGATTTCTACTCCTTCAATACTAAGGCTTTTATTATTCTGATGTATTTTGCACAAAAATATGTATCAGAAAGGAAAGAAAACCTGGTTTCTATATAAAAATCAGGTCTGGAAACAAATAAGACGTGACAGATAGTTAGACAAACATTAACAGATAGAGATATTGGTTAATCAATAAAAACCAAACTATTGGTTTCAATGCTTCATTTTTCCATGTAAGATACATTTACCTAATACAAGTCTGTAACACTGTTACAAATATATATTGGTAACTGGTTCTATGTTTTTAGAATAACCTCCAAGGGTGAAGTGTGATGTTTTCTTTCACAGAGACAAACCGCTAGCCATATCTACCTGATGAATGAGTAACAACTGAGATTCTATATTTCCTTACTATTTAGATTGGTGAGAGACAGTGCAGTAAATTGAAAGTAGATGGTGCAAATGGAATTGGTGCATTGTGTGTTAAACGCTTATCGAAATATTTGAATAATGTGTTATCTCTATCTGTCCACAATGATTGCACATCTGGAGTGCTGAATGAGGGGGTATGTTAGTGAATGAATATTTTCTCATGTTCTTTCAAAGGTATCAATAGATTGTTATTATGGGATATATTAAAAATATTTTTGGAAAATATTTATATTTTAAAAATATTTAAAACATACTTTTGGAATTATAGATATTAGGAACCTGTAAGAACCAAAAAGGAAGCAACCAATTTATGTAAACAAAGGGCTTATGTGTCATTTTTACATGTATAATATAAAGACTAAGGTGAAAGACAAGTCATTGTCCTATTATGAATTAAAAATATGCCATACTAAATTTATTTATTTATGAAAGATGAGCAGAGGAACTAAAATTATGCATGAATTGTTGACGAATAAGATGCTTTCTTTAATATTTGTGGCGAATAATTATTAATTATATAATAATAAGTAGAAGGCTTCTTTATTTTTTAATTCTCAATGTTGAAACAAAAGTTTAATAATATAGTGCATGCAAGTTTCCCATGCGAAAGTGTCATATTTTGTGGTACAATCACATTATTTATAAGCACAAAAGGGTATTCTGTTTGCTACATCTTCAAGTCTTACTTTGGTTCTGCATCAGACCAATTTATTTCCAAAGACTGCAACATTATTCGATATTTTCACCCCAGATTTAAGTGTTATGTTTCAAAAACGTTTCATTGATATCCATTTTGAATGATATGTTACAACAACACAATTGATCTCTTTGGGTTTTTTTCTTGGTGCAACAACAGATGTGGGAGGTTTAGCCATGAAGACAAGATTGGAATTAAAGATATGTTAATGATACTATTTACCTAATGACAACATGTTGGTGTATTGTTTTTTTAGTTATGTTACATGTTTTTGTTTCAAGTAAATTTCATTCTTTGTATATTTTTAGTGTGGTGCAGATTTTGTCAAAACTAATCAGAAGGCACCAGCAGGTAATAAATAAATAAATTAAATAATTTGTCTCAGTGAAATATAATGTGTATAAATGGGAATTATAATATTTCTAAAAGTCATAATTTAACACCATGCCACTTCCTACTGTGTATTTTCCTATTATTTACAAACTGTTACAAAGACCACCTATATTAAGACCCTTTCTCAATCCATGTTGAATTTTATTCAAAGTTGTTACAAAACAATAAACATGAGTACTGATTAGCTATTAATTTTGTATTATGCTTCTGATTTGGAGAAAGTTCAACTGTGATTCAACTTTTAAATTTAGTACATGTAGTATACAGAGTAACTGAATGACTCAATCAATATTTTAAAGGTGCATACTCATTGCAACATTTCAGTATGATCTGGTATGAACAGCCTTCACACTTTACAAACTATGTTGTGTTGTGTTTCTGAGATTAGAATATGTGAGTGGTACCTAGTTTCTCTCAATTCCATAATTCCCCTGGTATTTTTTCTAGGTATTCAGCTAGAAGTTGGTGATAGGTGCTTATCCTTTGATGGTGATGGAGACAGAATTATTTATTTCTATAAAGATAAAGGTGAATAAAAATACAAACAAATACAAATGTTTATCAGTTACTAAGATGCAAATGTTTATCAGTTACTAAGATGCAAACAGTTATCAGATACTAAGATGTAAACGGTTATCAGTTACTAAGATACAAACGGTTACCAGTTACTAAAGATACAAACGGTTATCAGTTACTAAGATGTAAATGGTTATCAGTTACTAAGATACAAACGGTTACCAGATACTAAGATGTAAACGGTTATCAGTTACTAAGATACAAACGGTTACCAGATACTAAGATGTAAACGGTTATCAGTTACTAAGATGCAAACGGTTATCAGATACTAAGATGCAAAAGGTTATCAGTTACTAAGATACAAACGGTTATCAGTTACTAAGATACAAACGGTTATCAGTTACTAAGATGCAAACGGTTATCAGTTACTAAGATGAAAAGCGTTATTAGTTACTAAGATGCAAACGGTTATCAGTTTCTTAGACCCAAAATGTTTATCAGTTACTAAGATGGCTATATGAATAAGACATAAAAATGAATTTGTCATTGTTTGCATTTAAAATGGTTTTATGTTTTTGGACATTTTTGAAATCATCCATGTATTCTCCATATGGAAAGTTGCAAAGTTTTAGAATGTCTATGTTGACTGTTAGTTAGAAAGATCTGATTCTTAAAATCATTATTATTCAATTCAATCACATAGTTGTTATTCTGGGTGTGTGTGTGTGTGTGTGTGGGGGGGTGGTGCTGGGGACTTACTGCTCTCTGGACATAGTCCATCAGAAGAAAAGTATCAGCTTTCACATGGATAACCACAAAACACCTGATGTTTCTGACAGTCCATAAGCTGTATATAATGTTTAATCAAGGAGTGAATAAAAATGTTAAAAGTCATAAAGTTCTAAAAGGAATTATACATTTAAAGCTGAGTTTTGCTACCTGCCTATTGTAAATGTATATAACTTCCATAGGCAGTGTAAAACTTTATCCACTATCTGTATGTCAAGAAAGGAGGGGGAATAGTATTTTTTATGACTATACACTGTTACCTTTATACAATATGACATGTATCAACTATGTTGTGATTTCAGATCAGAAGTTTCATCTGCTGGATGGTGATAAAATTGCAACTTTGGTGAGTGTTATTGTAGTCTTACTGGGATGTTTAGATATTAACTGAATTTACCAATTGTTTGTGTAATCTATAGTTAAGTATGGTATGATTTTCTTACTGGGAGGTAAATATAAAACATTAACTTGGACTTATCTGTGATTAGTTTGAGAGATATTTAAATATGGTTGAATAGAAGAATGAGAATAATTTTTAGTTAACTTTGTGTGAAGAATGGGAAAAAATAAGTCTTCCTATTTCCATTCACTTCATTTGTTGGGTTATTTTTTGCACACATGTATAATTGTGAGGTAATAAAAGAGTCCAAATGTGAATTTTACCACCATATATGGGGCTTAATAAAATAAGTTTTTTTGGCATATTTTAGGCCCTAATCTAGCCCAAAAGAGGATCCAACCTTCTGACACTACACTTCTTAATTTCTAAGGAAAAATGCACTTTTTGCTAAAAATGTTTAAATTTGATGTATATTTTCAGTAAGTGTGACCACAGAAGTGCCCTTTTTCTTTCTATCTGACCCTGACCTATGATTCTAGACTATCCACTGTATGTAGTCCATTTCAAATTTAGTATTATAAGCTACATTGGAAAATAAATTTATCATTCTAAATTGTTGTATGTTATTGTTTTTAGTTTGCAGCATACATAAAAGAGAAGTTAGATATTATTGGAATCAACCTACCAAATGGTTTAGGTATGTTATTTGCTTGTGTTTATATTATTTCATAATTTATGACAATTTATGACAAATATATAACAAGTTTATTGTCAGAAGTTCTGCTTTCCTAAAAGATGTGGTTTGAAATGCTAGTACATAATATTAAAGTAGTGTAAAGGAAGCTTTGTATATATTCATATAGTATTTATGTGGACTTATATCAAAGCATCACACAAATTAAATCTCTCTCTTGTAAAGTTGAAAATGGTTAATACAGTTCATTTGATTTTACTACAGAATCTATTTCTTGACCAATCAGAATACACAGAACAGTTTTTGACTGAAACATTTAAGTGTCAAACTCAACTGTAAAACTGTGCAAAGAATTATTAATTTATGAAATTAAATTATTTATTAATTCTGCATGACAAATTTATTTATAAAAATCCCTGACCATGTTATGAAAAACAATATATTTATGTTACATTTTGGCTTAAAAATAGTTTGTACGCTTTTATCAGCAATCCTACACAAATCTTTGAGACTTTTGCAGTTTTAGGCCCCTTTCATGTTCCCTATTTGGTAGAGCGTCCATAAAACCAGAAGGGGATAGATGTTAACAGAAATCTCGGTAGAGTCACACCTGCCAGTGTATTTTCATCAGAAACAACAGAGTATTCTTAATTCGTTGAATTTTCCATTTCAAGACCACTCAAAGTCCCATTTCGTCCCATTCTGAAGCAAGTGACACACAACCATGCTGTATGACCATGACCACAGTTGCTTCAGTTCCAAATTTCTTAAGATCCTAAGTCTTAAGTCAACTGTCATTCTGAAAAAGTTTAACTAAGAGTTTCTTTATGTAGGTAGACACTTATTTCATTAGTTGTGGAACTCATTTTGATTATTTTGGTGCCTAGTCCATATATTAATTATGTGGGGGTTGAGTTTTTGTTAAATAACCATGTATTAAAGAATTTGGGTATTATTTGGGTATTAGGGAATATTAAAATATATCTAAGAATGTATAGTGTATCGGAAGCTCATAAAGCATGCAACACATTTTAATTTTATTAATGAATCCCTGACAGGTTTCAGCATGCAATTTACCCTCTCAGTGGTAGGTAACAGCTTCTTCTTGCTATCTGCAACTTGATAAGGAAATAATATGTTAGTAGAAAACACAGTGTTAGTATTGTTGTTAGATAAACATTTTCATCATTATTTGTAGGGGTTGTGCAGACTGCCTATGCTAATGGAAGTTCCACTAACTACTTGAGGAATAAAATGGTATTTTTATTTATTTATTTTTTAGTGATTATTTATACAGGAAATAAATCTTTCAGCAAAATTAAATATTGTTATTACAAGGGTCCTGTGTATAATAATTAGTAGTAAAAAATTAGTAAAAACGTATGTATTTTGCACGTGTAAATTAAAATCAAAAATTGGAAATTGGTCATCAAAAGTTGGAAATAATTATAAAGGTAGAGATTGAGGTTGGGAAATAGTTAATAATAATAATAATAATTTTTTTTTTTTTTTCTATTCAAGTTAGGTATTAACACCTTACAGACACATTCACAACACTGCACCACTAGCTGACGAGGACAATTAATGTATATTGTCAGACTAGTGATGCACACAACATATAACGTATAGTGGCCGTGGTCCCATGAGGACAGTTGGTCCCTCCACGTGGAAACGTTGCTCAACATCTCATCCATAAACCTCTATACAAGATATAAATTTTTGCTCCAGTCAGGAATCGAACCCAGGTCGCCCAAGTCTAAAGGCGAGAGCGTTAACCACTATACTACGGATCCACAATAATAATAATAATAATAATAGATATTTGGAGTGGCTATAGATAGGCCCAGAAAAATTCACAAGACATAGTCAGGGAATTATTTCCACTGGGGGCCACATAGTTTAATAACATTGATGTGAAGTAAAAGCATTAAGTACCAAACTGGTGAAATAATATAAAACACCTTGTAGAAGCAAAAGTGCAACCACTGGTGAAGATTTATAGCATAGTGATATATAGTAAATCAGAAGCATGTAAAACTCTCTTGAAGCATGAAACAACACTATACTCGACAGTGAGTGACTAATGTATTTGCAAGCTACAATAAACAATAGAAGAAGTATTTTAGAATACACAGTTTATTATATACAATGTGTTTTGCAACATGTTTTTCTTTCTTGTTCTTTTAATTGATTTTTTTTTCATCATGGCAGATGGTTTTAGTTTGCATATTTATTAACAGAACAATGAGAGAAAAATGGTTGGGGTTATCATGAAGGAAATAAAACAGAGAAAAAAACGAAATAAATAGATGCCTTAAAAAAAAGATGTTTATTTCTTTCTGTATTTGTCATAGCATAGTTTACTCATAACACATGTTTTTGCTTAAAAATCAGGGAAACCCAGGAAAAAGAATGTCTCTCGAACTCAGAGAAAAACTTGAACAACAACTCAGAGAAAACTCTGGGGGGGAAATATTTGAAAGTTCTGTGGCAACCCTTTAAATAGATTAGTTACAAAAACGAAATCAGAAAACCCCCAAGAGAAAGCAGAAAACGCAACATTAAAAGATTACTGTATTTATGTTGCATGTAGCATACCATCAATGTATACATATAAGGTTGTCGTATGATGTAGAAATGTATTTCTGGTAAAATTAAATATAAATTTTATAGATGTGTGAATTATGTTTGTCACGTTGAAATTTAAGGTTATGTTTGAGTTTTATACGTAGTCTGAATACTGGTAGATCATGTGTATACTCTTGTGTATCAACAACAAAAATATCAATAAAATTTATCACCAAAGTTGGTACATGTATGTCTCTTTGTCTGCATATTTTTTGCTTGTTTACCTAACCTGTACTTGTGTTAGATATTAGCAACGGAAAGCATATATGCATTCAGGGTGTAATCCAATGTTTTCAGGGGCAATTAAATGGCCCCTTCCCAATTAAGAATCTTTTTCCCAATTGAGAGGCAGCGCCAGAAAATTGTAATAGCAGCCATAAAATCTCACTCACACCAGCTTTTCTAAGTTAGTAAATCATAGTAACATCCATGAAATATTGCTTACGACAACTACTTTAGACCATAAAATACAGACTGTGAAAGAAAGTTTTTCAATGAAAGGAACTACTGCAGTCCTCAATATTAAAATCATGTTCTATTGGCAGTGACTGACCACACACGCATTACACGCATTGGTTATTTTCTTCCTATAGAGACCTGTATAATAATTTTTACAAATTTATGGCCACCATGACTGAAAAAAAACAATTGCAGGCTTACAGCCCAATTGGAAATTTCTGGATTACATTCTGGCATTACGTTTCTTAAAATAACTACAGAATGTTTGCAAATTAAAAACAAAACAAAGGTCTAAAAAGTTAACAAGTTGTGGAAAGTGAAAACCACTAGACATAAATATTTATATGGTTTTTCGTTGTGTTAAGTATTTAACTATATCCTAGACAGGATCATCTTAACAAACTGAAACTGAAAGACCATTTTGTGTTGTACAGATTTTAATGTTGTGTATTTTTATTATTGGTATCCTAGAATTTTACTGGGAAACTGTTTAAAAGTGATATCCATTGATATAAATATTTGTTTTTATAGAAAGTTCCTGTAGCAATAGCAAAAACAGGTGTGAAGCACCTTCATCATAGAGCTCAACAATATGATATTGGTGTTTATTTTGAAGCAAATGGACATGGAACGGTATGTTCACACATTTTGTCTTTGTTATATTCAAACCAAAGTACAACAGTGGGTAATTTAGAAATCAGGATAAGGTCAAGTAGAAGAGAGAAAAATTCACCTTCATGCTCTCTAGAAAATAGAACTTGAATTTAAAGAAATCAAGAGGGAAAATCTCTGACCCTCTTTTGAGCTAGTATACAAGTATAATTAAACAATATATTTGCGTTGGTATTTTGTGGAGTTGTTGTTGTTGACTTGCCTTGCAACTGGTGATAATTAATGTACACAGGACAACCACCCTGTTAATCCTTAGGTCAATTGCATTAAGGTGTTTGAGGTAGTAGTGAGTATATTTTATGTGGCTAGCCTCCATATTTTCAAGGCATATAGCTTGTTAATTTTTTCCAGGAGAGGCCACAAAGTGAAGTCCTTGTTGCATTTAAAGCACACATTTATGCTACAGAATCTCTCCCCTCAGTTCTATGAATCCAGTGGAGTGCTTCCACTCAACCATACAACTCTGCAATTGTGCAATGGTTTCGTTATTCTGAATTGAAGCCCATTATATCAACAATGTACAGATGCATTCGTATATATGTTCGAATAATTTAAAGTAGCTGCAGATTGTTCCTTTCCTCCAACGATGAAGACCAAGAAGAAATAGAAATATCGTCTTCCCTCATGGGCTTGCAGTCATATCAATTTGAACCCGAACGAGTCATAGAAATACTGCATTTTTGTCAACTTAAAAGATATATATTTTAAAAGAAAATATGCCTTTATATTTAGGAATTCTAATTATCAACTTGTTCATCTTCCATAAAAACTTCCTCATGGCTGGGGTTTTTTTCTACTGTACATGATCAACTTCTTCATGGTTCGTTTTTATTCCTTACGTGTTCTCATAAAAGAATTATGTAAACTAGTTTATATAATCTGTAAAAAACTTTTGCACTCATACATGTAATTATTATCCGATAATACAATCTTATTTAGCTAGCTCAAAAATGTTTTCAATTTTAATAAAATGAAACAAGATGCACAATATATATTCCATCCGTTACGTTTTACCAATTAAACTTTCTTAAAAGAAGTTTCATGGACATGAGAGTAACTGCTCATGATTTTACTCCATGAGAAATGTGTTACATCAGCTGATTAATTTAAGAGGATATGCCAAGTCGAGCTGTGCTGGCAGGAAACAAGAGGAGATCACTTGGAAAAATAAATTACAAATAGGTATACAAACAATTTACAAAATTGTATAATCAGTAAAAAGTGTTTTTCCAATTCTGCACAAGGTCAAGATAATCATAAATTTATTTAAGAAAATGTTTTGATTTGATGTAACAAGGAACTTTAAAAGCGATGTAAGAAATAGAGTAGAGAACCTCCAAATCTCGTTCAAAGCACTGCTCATCAGAGTGTAAATGACAAACTCTTATACTGTCATCTTTTGGTGTTTTGCTCTTTTTAAATTATTCGACCACTTTTTCTTCAATTTTTCATTTCACGGAAGACGGTAAAAGCTTATGCCTTCCTTTTCTTCTTTCTTCTTGCTGCTTGAATGCTTTTGCAATCCATGGCAGAACAGTAACCCATTGTGCATTTACATTATTTTACCTATACACAATTTACTCTACAAAAGCTAAAATGTATATCAATTTTTCACTAACGAAATGTTTTACATCAACTGCTCATTAATTATATTTTTTGTCAATGATGTCACTTGAATTGTGTAAAGCTCACAATTCAAAACCACATCTTAAAACCCAAACGTTAACAGTAATTTTATGAGTCTACCAGGATTTTTCATTTCACAGAATATGTTTTCATGTGTGCTGAATCCATTTTTGTTGAAATTGGAAAATGTGAAATCCATGGCACCACTCCTTTAAATAAGTTAACTTATAAACATCTTTGTTACATGAACTGATAAATAGTTTTCTCTGTATGGTAAAATCGGTGTATTTTGAGTTCCATCTGCAGCCACAGGTTATGGAAAAAAACGAAACAATGCTTTTAAGAATCAGTAATCATTCGGTATCAAAATTGTGTTGGGAAATTATTATTTTTTGCATGGTTTGTTTTTTATCATCGTAAAGACGTCATTAAATTTGAAGAAAAAAGAGATATTTATGAAATACTATGTGTAACTAAATGGCCTGACTTCAAGCATAAATAGCATTTCGCATACTTTCTGAGAATGTCAATTCGAGATTTAATATTTGTTACTCTCTTACACTGAGATGGAAGGTGATCATCTTTTAAGCAAAAAATGCATCTGAACTTTTGTAACAAAAGGTTCAAGTATCCTTAAGAAATCTTTGTCTGTGACACCCAACTTACTGTTAAAACCATGTTTAATGTGAGAAATCTTTGTAATAAAATAAAATAAAATAAAATAAAAGGAAAAATATTTTCCCAATGTCAGTTATTTATCTGAAATAAAATATGTGTTATATAGATCTGAAAAAGTTAATGCAGTGGCTGATGATGTAAGTGTAAGTCAAGCAACTGTAAGTCAAGTCAAGCAACTGTAAGTCAGCAAAATTTGTAAGCTAATCTAAATGTTTTCTTTTAAAAATATTTTTTGAATTTTATGCGTGACATGTAATGTTATTTTGCATGTTACAGTGAAACCTCTATATAGTGGACACCATTGGGATCGAGAAAAAGTGTCCACTAAAGAGTGGTGTCCGCTATATGGAGGTTGATTTTTTTTCATACAAAATATTGATCTTATGACCGAACTGTGCTAATGAAACCACCATTAAATGTAATTGGAAAACGCATGAATCGAGGGGCAGGATATGAATTGGAAATACCTGTAAAGTACGTATTTTCCAGCAATGAGAAACCAATTAAATGGGTACGAAATAAGCTTGAATCAATCAAGCAAGAGCTCACTCGAAACGTCGATCATTGTTTAAAACAGTGTGTAAATATAATTAATTTTAATTTGTTAAAGATAAAAATATTACAAATCAATGTTTTATCTTGGAATTTTGTGCTGTCCACTCTATGGGATGTCTGCTATATAAGGTTTCACTGTATTTCTTTTTATCATAAACTATTTATTAGTGAAAAGTTAAGTTTTTCATTATTTAGATTGTATACAGTAAAGAAGCTGAAGAAAAGATTAGGACATGCAATGAGAATATGAGGTTTGTTCATTTATGATAGTTGATGCAAATCTACTACAAATACAACATTTTTAGTAATACAACCACAAATATGGCATTTATTGATGTAATTGTACAACTAATAAGGCATTTATTGATATAAGTTTACCTCAAATACAGCATTTAGTTATTGTACACAAGCCCTGAGTTTCCACAATAAATATTATAAATAAATAAATATTATGGCTAAGGAATGTATTGTTCTTTTATGTTAAGACCAGACTTTAAAATCTTGATAATTGTTTTAAGATGATGGATTTAAATACATAGTAAACTTGGATAGTTTTTCTTTGTAATTTTTTATGGGTTCATAACAATCATTGCATTTTTGTAAATACAAATTAAATTAAATTAAATTTAGCTTGTTTATTTATGTTAGTAAGTTATCTTGAATTTTTATACAGAATAAAAGAAAGAAAAAGATTAAGAAAAGAATATTAAATAAATAATGTCTCAATGTGTATCCTGCTATAATAAGTATAAGATATAAAGTTATTAAATTATTAGTACAACAGTAAAAACATTTAATTTCAAAACAAACTTTAAAAATTTGTTATGATCACATAAGATTTTGTTTTCTCTGTATATTCTCAGAAACCCATAGCTCTTGAAGCATGCAACAACACTATAACATCTGATTGACAGCAAATTAGTAGCATTTGCAAATGGAATGACAATATTTGGTCAACCCTTTAATGTATAAGCATAACTCCTGGTTATATTAAACTTCCCATTGGAAACATTTATAATTTTATGAGCAACCAGGGGGTCTTATCAGCTTTTACCAATTTTTTTAACCTATATTTCCAATAATTAACCCCATGGAAAAAGCAAACTAGCAAAGAAATGACCAGTGATTTGATTCATTTCCGGGGACACTATGCATTAAAGGGTTTATCTATTATCAACTAGCATGTTTGGGAATGTTGTAGCTGCCAATTTCACTTTTACATGTAGTGAACTTAAGTAACTTCCAAAGTGAACTAAAAAATATTAATGTTGTTTCATGCTTCAAGAGAGCGTATGCTTCTATTATCAATGTGAATGTCCACGAGTATTTGTTTCTTGTAATGATGATGACGGAATATTTGTTGACTTCACTGTAGCGATGATCAAAAGACTGCAGCTGAGATGTTAGCTGCTTTTATTGACCTTACAAACCAGGTAAGTCTAATGTCACTAACCAAATAAACAGCTATGCTTGTTTTTATCGACCTTATATATTGGTTAACCATGCTTTATTGATCTTGTATATTGGTTACTCATGTTTTATTGACCACATAATCAGTATAACCATGCTTTATTGACATCATGAAGGATATTGCTTAGCTTTTGTTGATGTTACCAAATAACTAACATTATGAACCTGCTAGGTAACCATTATTTTATTGAGCTCGTTGACTATTTGATAATGACGTACAATAATATATTTTTTGTTATTTCAATGGATTTAAGTGTCCTATTTGCTGGTAATAACAAGTTGTCTTGTTTTAACAGTGTACTGTAAAACCCTGAATAAAGGGCCATCAGTTCACTAACGAAAATATTGACCTGTGCATAAGCCCCTCATCACCCTCATGGGCTTATACAAGGAAAACCTAACAACAATGAAATGCCAAGGGAAAATTCTTACAATACAAGTACAAATACAATGTAAAAACAGTGAAGTAGAATAAATATGAGATTACTGATGGAAGAGATAAATAAATATTGTTGTAGAAAAGTAAATAGTAACGTTGTATTAAGTGGAAAGGGTATCAGTCTATCAAATAAAATGTAGAATTGTCTCACTCATCAAGGCTTGAAATAACTCCCATTTAACAATATGGAGAAGGGTGTTGTGAATGTATTTGTCCATCGTGTATCAATAAATTACTCTCACCCATAGATATATTTCTGATTTATTTCAGGGCTTGCACATGGCATCTGCTATCTACTTTTCCTCTAGTATTTTCTAAAATAATTTGTTACTTTAACTACCGAAATTTATACTCCTTATATAAGCTCATCATTTTCTTAGCAAACAATTATATGCATGCATAGTCATTTGACATTGCAAATGGACAGCTGCTGTGTTAACCGGGTACTACATATATGGTCGTAAATATTTGCTGCAACATTCCAAATTAACTAAAATTAGTTCACCACAAGTGATATTTAAGTGAATACAGAAATAAATAACTTACGAGTTAAGGACGTAGGATCATAGGTACTTTGGTAACTTTGGTAACTGGTTTTACAGCATAGGGGAGCAGTGAAGGGACTTCCTAGCTTCCTAGTTGGTCCATTTGTTTCCTTTGTGAAGTCATAAAACAATGAAAACATTTTAAAAAGTACATTTTTCTTAAGAAAACTTGAGTATTTGCATTCCCACCAGGTTTCCTGTTAACAACTGCTGCTGTTCTAGGTTTTTGCACATTTGAGGAAAAGTGGCAAAACGATAGGGTCTAAAACCTCATCAGTGCCAAATATTTTGAACTTGATTGTAGGTTATTATATAAGTGAGATGTTTCAAGTACCATGTTGTGGGTGCACATGTATATAGAAGACTGTACGTATGTAGATAGAAACAGTGGATCTCTCAACCTTCATATAATGTATAAAATCTATCCTTCACATTTATCTCAATTCTATGAAATTATTTTCGTAAGCACAAAATACATGTACTGGTTACAGGCCTGGACAGGAGTAAAAGCCTCACATGCGGCTGATCACATGCCATTTTGTCCATGGCATGCATGGCATAAAGTCTTTTTGGCTTGCATCACTTGACCAGTGGTGTGATGGTGTGTGGTCGTCCAGTTTTTATGTTTACATATCATACCATCATAAAAATGTGTTTAATATTAATTTCGTTTTCAGCGCTTATTTTATAGGAACAATATTGTTGTGAGCAAACTTTGCAATCTGATGCAGAACCATCATGTAATATCTACACAAGCGAAATATAAGTTTGTGTCTCTTCTCTTCTTTCCCTCTTGCATGTGTTGATTAGGATTATGACTAATAAATGTATTAGAACTTAATCATACATCTCAAAATGATTAGCACTCAATCGTACTGCTCATTGGCTTGTGTTTACAAATTTCTCCTGATAATAAAGGTTATTTTTAGCATTATATCAAATTACTCTCCATAACTTTTTATATAACTTTTTATATAGGCATGCAATAACAATATAACTTGGCACATAAATACTTGGGGGCAATACAAAACTTTTGATCAAAAAATTAATTTGATGACTGTGCTGATGACATCACCAAACACATTTTTTCCTATTTGTCATGAAGAAATTTGAAAGCGACTTTAAATGTTCTAAAATAAGCCTGGGGGTGTTTTATTTAATAGAATTAGCTTATTTGACTACTATTTCTGATT
>JANTOQ010120931.1:0-25896 GCA_027564595.1 Bythotiara depressa | reverse complement strand
CGTGGACATTTTTCACAGACTTAACTTACCTTGCAATAAGGGAGAACTGCTGTTTTTCATCACGTTCTTTAGAGGGCTGAACCTCTATTTAATTTAACCAATCTGTCTCTTCAAGGAGTAGCATTATCATCACAGCTTGCTGTTTTTGTAATCACCTCTCATTTTCATGTCTTATATCGACATTGCTACCATAATAAGATAATGTCTGGTTCAGATTGGTTGATTTACTAAATCGTGCTACAATTATCTTATAAATATATGACATTACTTGTGATAATGAGTCAATACTTATGTTTACCCCGTTTCTTAACACTAATTCGACAGAATCAAATGTGTTATACACTAGCTTAATATCAACATCATAGCCGCCAGACAGTACGGATGTTTCATTTGCAAAATATATAGTCATATTTTGATCAACATAGGCCTCTACTAGAAGATTTGACGCCCTATCAATCCCGATTTCTAAATAACTGTCATCCAATTTCCTAATGTGTGTTTCATCTACTTTGCTAATATGTGTTGCAATCTCGATAATCTTGAGGTCGTTAATCATAGGAACATCACATTCCCTTGCTTTTATAAATGTTTTAGGATGCGAAAACACCATCGAATCGTTTCTATTCTTACACGATACCACTTCTATTCTGTCTAAACAAGTACTATAGCCGATTTCTTCATTTATAGTAGCAATCGACCATAGAAATACATCATTGTTTCTGTCTTTTTTGTCTTTAACCGCAAACTCACTAAAATTTGGTTCATCGAAGGTCAGTTTATCTTGTTGACTGACTTCTTGTTCGTTCTTTGACAACAAACTGGTTACATTATATGTAATATCGTCGTCTAAGTCATTTTCATGATCGGATTCTGATGATATATCTGAATCATATTCTGGTTGTTCTATCTTTCTTGTTTTGATTATTTGCTTGTCTTTTTAGGATTTCTAGATCCCTTTTTTTTTCCTATATCTATATACTTGAAAATAACGGTTTTTTCAGAAATAGGCTTATTCTGTCTATGTATTATCAATACTTCACCCGATATATCCAATTGTTTGGTTGCTTTAGCTGAAACACATGCTTTATAGATAAATGGATTATTAAAACTAATACTATAACTAGTATCCATCATATCTTTAGACTAAAAGGATATAAAAGGAGGTTTTTAATGATAATTGTACACCATCTAAATCAAAATCACATATTTTATATTTATAACAATTTATTATAAAAGTAAAATATATCGTTAACATAAAAATAGAGGTTTACGATCCCTTTATATCCTCTAATCACGACCCAAAGGTTATAAAAACTGTGTTTTTGCGACCCGAAGGTTATAAAATGACTGATTATGGATCTTCGGATGAATCAGATGCTTTTATTGGTAAATCCTCAGATGAATCGGATGGTTTTGAATCAGATTCGAACCTTTCGGATAATTGTAAATCTTATTCAAACACTTCAGATGATTGTAAATCAGATTCAAACCTCTCAGATTGTTCGTATATGTCCAATGATTTTGATGTAGCTAGAAGAATTAGAAGCTCTTCTATGTCAGATTCATCAAGTGAACCAGACGAAGAGACATCAGAATATGAAGAAAATTTCCTAATAGATGAAATAGAGGACCGTGAAAAAGAGGATCTAATTGTAGATCAGGGTGTCGTATCAGAAGGATTATATGGAATAAACCATGATAATACAAAAAAAGAGCTCGAAAACTATGAAAGTATTGATAATTACATTAAAAATAGTAAATATAACATAAAATTAAAATCCGATAACTATAGAAATTCATATTTTGCCTTATTCGAATTACTCGATATAATAGCAGAAGAACGAATGAAAAAACACAATAGAGGTAAACCAGAAGGTGAATTTACAGATAGTGGGTTGGATACATTAATGGACGAAATGGGTGTCGATAGGGTAGCTAAAAACTATTTTACATCTAACGGTGTGTATAAGATGGGTTTCTCTACCGGAAAATCTAAAAATATAAACAAAGTTTCGCGATCAAATGATATAAAGAATGATATAAACAAAGTTCGCAACAAGAATGATATAAAGAAAGATATAAAGAATGATATAAAGAAGGTTATAAAGAAAAAATGCACACAATCATATTCCGATGTTAGTGCAGATAATAGACTGGCTTGTGTTACAATTCCATATAATGGTAATATATTTGGTAAAAAAACGTTTAAAGACCTCTGTGTTGATTTAATTGGCGAATCTCTTAAAAAACTAAATCTCACCGACTTATTTAAATCACTTGGTATATACAATTCACTGTATGTTTTTAGGACAGTAAACGATTTAAAACAACCACTTATCGATTTTATAAAGGATGATATATCTAAAAAAATCATTACTAGAAAGACAATAAAAGAGTTGAGAGCTTATATAATGCCTCCTGACACAAAATTTATGCCTTCTAGAAAAAACAAACACGATGATTTTTGTGGAATATTTAAACAAGATTCATATAAAACCTTAGCATCGTTTGTTTTGGGTAAATTGGATGAAATAGACAATGCTGAAGACATCGATCCTAGATTGTTCAACCTAAACCTAAGAAATCAGATACTAAAGACTAGTTTTTCGGATAAACATCAATGGCTTCATCCGGTTATTGGGGAATATATTGAAAATATCACAAATGGGGCAAAATTTAAGTGTGCCAATGGTGTTATGAAGTTTGGTCATGGAGGTATTCATAATCGTTTTTTAGAGTATAATAGTATAAAAGCAAATCTCGGAGTTAGATCTTTCTGTAATGACTTTTTTGGATTAGCATAAAGTGTTGATTTTCACTTCACCAAAAAAACAGCCTTTTACTTCGAGCAATTGCAGAAAAGCCCAATTTGCCAGTACAGAAAAAAAGGTTGCTCTCTCACTTCTTACATAGAATGTTTAAATATAAATATTTAATTTATATAGGGAAAAAGTGACGTTTTTTTTCACTTTTCTTTTTTACTGTTTTGAGAATTGGTCGATATGGGGTTATTTAGCACTTTATGTGTAACGAAATAGTAATATGAGATGTTTTGGAGGAGTGTTTACCCCTAAATAAGGCCATATCGTTGATTTCGTGTTTTGGTTTTTTTTCAAAAAACGGGTCAGATAGCTCTTTTTGTTTTTCCGAAATCAAAATGAGCCTTTTTTTTACTGTTTACTACACAAAAAAGGGCTCATATTGCTTTTTTTCTACCTTTTAGGGTGTTTTTCCGGGCACTCGAAATTTTGCATTTTTTTTTGGAGCGTTTTAGGGGTCATGAAAATGCAAAAATAAAAAGGGCCTTTTAAAAAGTAAAATATTTGTGAATGTGAAATGAGCCCTTTTTTTCACTTTAAAATCGTAGAAAAAGGCTCATATTGCTTTTACAGTAATGAATTGGGGGTTTTTAGGGCCATATCTCGGTTTTTCGATTTTGGGCTAAAAAGAAGCACACTTTTCGGAATTCCCAGTTCAAGGTTTAGAAAAAAGTAAATATTGTAGTGTCCCTGGTTTGAGCCGTCTTTAGGGGGTCGAAGTGCTCTTTTTAGTGAAATTGTCGAAAAAACTTTTAAAAGGGTGAGAGGGCCCTTTATTGAGTTATAAAAAGAAAAATTTTACCTAAATTGGGATATCACCACTATTTCACTTTTTCTGTGAAAAAAAAAGCACTTAGAGGGGTATTTGTATGAATTTATTGCTTTTTTCGATTTTGGGCAAAATGAAGCAAAGTTTTCAAAATTCCAAGTTCAAGGTTCGGAAAAAAGTAAAAAATATGGTGTCCTTGGTTTGAGCCGTTTTAGAGGGTGAAATGTGCAATTTTTAGGAAAATTGTCAAAAGATGATGCGATCTTTAATAAGTTGAAATAAAGTAAAATTTAACAGTAAGTGAGATCTTACCTCAATTTCACTTTTTTCTTAGAGAGGAGGGGGTACAGTATGAATTTTGTAGTAAGTGAGATCTCACCGTTATTTCACCTTTTTCTGTAAAAAAAAAGGCATTTAGAGGGTGAAATATGCCTTTTTTAGGGCAACATATACAAAATTGTCAAAAGATGATGCGATCTTTAATAAGTTGAAATAAAGTAAAATTTAACAGTAAGTGAGATCTCACCGTTATTTCACTTTTTTCTGTAAAAAAAAAGGCATTTAGAGGGTGAAATATGCCTTTTTTAGGGCAACATATACAAAATTGTCAAAAGATGATGCGATCTTTAATAAGTTGAAATAAAGTAAAATTTAACAGTAAGTGAGATCTCACCGTTATTTCACTTTTTTCTTTCTGTAAATCTTGATTCTTAGAGGGGGTACAGTATGAATTTTATTGCTTTTTTCGGGTCAAAAAAATGAAATTTATTGTTTAATTCTCGGTCAGGATCTTAAGAAGTCCTTCCATTGTAGTTGAAGTATTACAATATAATGTTTCATTGGTCTCAAGCTCTTTAATATTCTTATCACCACACATATATTGTCTGTTTAATTCTTTTTTTAGACCAATACAATACAATTCCTTCAATATTACAGTAATTTTTTCGACTTTTATGACAGTATCTATTGTCGGAATGTCCGGAATACCGGAATTTGTGTTAACAGTTGGAATACCGGAATTTGTGTTAACAGTTGGAATACTGGATTTTGTGTTAACAGTTGGAATACTGGATTTTGTGTTAACAGTTGGAATACTGGATTTTGTGTCGACAGTTGGAATACTGGATTTTGTGCTATTAGTGGTTGAAATACCAGATTTTGTGCTAACTGTTGTACTATTATTAGAATTATATGGAATATAGTCACATTTAATATCTTTTACGGACATTCCTGGAGATTTATGTACAACCAAGTCTTGACTACTAAACACGATATTGAGATGTCTATGACCTTTTACACAGAAATACGAAACATTTGAACTGAAGACATATAAGGTTTGTTCTGGATTAAGTTCAAACAATCTCGACTCATAATCGTTTATTGCTGTTGTAACAGTATTAGGCCATTCATTACCTACCATTGCGTAAATATTTTCGCGATCAGAGGATATAACCTTTGGGTTGAGAACTCCGTTTATACCTTCTAAGGGTCGTGAAATGTCTTTTATAACCCTAATGCAACCATTGTTTAGTCTTGTATAGTATTCAGTACGAACAAGTGTTGTTATATAGTTATCATTATCTGGTTCTACACGAATTCCTGTAACTAGTGTACCAGTTGTATAAATATAGCTTATAGAGTTTGTTTTTGACATAATCTTAAAATCATAATCAGCACCATCCAATATGTCTGTAACAATCATTCCCATTAGAACACTATGGTATCTTTTCCTAATCATGTCATATACTACTAGGTCGTTTTCAATGTATTTAAACTGAGTGATATATATAAATCTACGTACCCTCATCGTAACTTTGAGGTATATTATTCTATTTGTACTACTCTTTTTGCTAAAAAACACCCCAGTAATCGCACTATTCACAAATTTAATACCAACCCTTTCCCATGTCATGTTTGGTGTTTTACAGTTATGTGCTTTTGAGTTTTCTATGAACTCGTTTGTTGACACAATTCCAATGGAAACAGAAATCAAGACTAAGGCAAACATCATATCTAACCTTCAGGTCGACAAAAACAGTATAAAAAGGGATTTTCTTTTGTTAAAACTGTATAAAAAAGGATTTTTCCGATGAAATATATCACATTGATTACGAGAATCCTTTTTATAAGATGTAAAAAAAAGTAAATAATCACGATTATAGGCAAAACGCAGTTTATAAACTGTGTTTCTAGAAAAATCCTTTTTATCCTAAGTCATGGAATTAATGATGTCGATTATTTTATCGATTCTTATTAACTTACTGACTTCTTCATCTTGTACTGATGGAGAGGATTTTTGTTTTGGTAGACTGTGTTTCAAAATTGTCTCAAATTGTTGAGTTTCTTCTTCTTTTGTATCATAAATGTCTTTATCGTTCGATAATACTTCATATTTCTTCTTAATTTCTGAAATATCGTTAGGATGTACACAAACATTTAACGGACGGCTATTAACAATAACTACCCCAAAGATTATAACAAGAAGTACAACAGGAAAACTCATTTTAGCGATATAAAAGTTGACTTTTCGCGACCAAAGGTTATAAAAACTGTGTTTTTCACAATCAAATGATATAAAAGTTGACTTTTGAGACCAAATAAAGTAGTCGTTGATTTCTTCATATTGATGAATTAAAATTAAAAATAAGTAATAGGGAAAACACAAAAGATTCTAGAAGATAGTTCCATGTGTGTAGTTATATTAAAGACGGGTTTTTCGTATTCTATTACTATTCTGCGGCCTGTCATGGTTCCTCTGAGTATAAATCGTCTTCCGTTTTTCAATTCTACAAATAAATGTACAGGTATTCGATGTCCTTTTGTTATCAGATCATAGTCAATTTTGTTACCTGGTTGCTCAAATCCAGGGAGTTTACTATATAATTCGAGTTTTTCTGTATGTGTTATACTATGATATCGTAAAAATATATTATCAAGATTTAGAACATTTACTTTACAATAGAGCATAGCAACTGTCAAATCTGTTGCTCTATTAGTATATAGAACAGCAAAATCGTTATACCCATACTTTAATTCTATTATAAAGTACTTTTCTATCTTCCTTATCGGAATTTCTATGTCTTTTATGTCTATTGTTTTCGAGACCGAATGTTCCATTATACCTTTAGTCTTGCAAAGAGGGTTGTTTATATCTACGATATCGAAAACAGAGCCATTAAATGTCGTAGAAGTAGAGGCTATTTGTATTGACATAAATTTACCACACAAATATATGGCTTGTTCCATTTCCTTAAATTCTTCTTGTATTCCTTTAATAAACTCCTTATTATTGATAAATATGGATGAAAGATGGGTAAAGAGTTCGTCAGGGTATATTAATATCTGATCACAAGTCCTTAATTTAATACTATCTTCATCCCCGACTGTATATCTTATCTTTATGTACTCGTTATTAAATATTTTAATGCGTTTATTCTCTATAGTACAAGATAATTCTCCTCTTTCTATTGGTTTCCATTCAAGTAGCCTTGTAGTAAACATACCTTCATAGATGTCTATTATGTTTGCATTAGGATGGATATGATAGCCTAGTCTTTCGTCATATGAAACTCTATAAATAGGGTAATTGTAATACAGACTGAGACGATGTCCAAACCATTGTATTAAATCAGAAACAATATGTGTCATTGTTATAAGCATAACCGTTTTTATACAGTTTTAACAAACGAAAATCGTTTTTATATCCTTTAGGATCGTTTATTAATACAAATATTAACAAAAATCCTTTTATATGTTTATACCTTTGGGTCGAGAAAAACACAGTTTATTTGTTAATACCTGTATTGACAGAGACCTAAAGGTATAACCTTCCGATTAATGTGATTCATATATATTAATTTAAAAAATAAACTATCTTCGGATAATTGGCATTTTATTGATGTATATACTACTCTTTTGTTTCATTTTACCCTTATAATATCTTTAACTTTGTTGATAAACTACGGTTTGTATCCTTCCGTTATTAACTACAATATTATAACATAAATAAAGACGAACCCCCATTTTACGAACAGAATCGAAAATGTCGTACATAAAACTAGCAAATACTAATGTTGTATGTAGGAGGAACATTTGTTATAATCTTTGGATCGTTTGTTAATATTTGTATTAACAGAGAACTCTATTTATAAAAGGATTTTCGCGAAACGTAGTTTATAACCTTCGGATTGTGAAAAATCCTTTTATAATTAAAGCATTAGTGTGTATTAGTTAAAAAAATAACAACTATTTAGACAAGAGGACCCTTATCGAGTATTTTACATATTTTTTTCAATTGTGATACATTTCTTGTTCTTGTTTTGGGTATTATTGCACCGTGTTTACAGTAATCTATAAATTCTTCGATTGTTGATTTTGGCATTTGGCTCAACTTATTTCCCAAACAAGGAAAAGCAAATTCAGTATCTATTAAATACCTTAGTTTTTCGTCAAAGTCGGCACTATATAAGGCCATTTTGTTGATTAGTTCGAGTTGGTTGAACGATTTGCCTCTATCTAATCTACAACATATTCTTTTTGTACAATTAGAATCCAATTCTTGATACTTGGTTATATAATGATATTCCGAATCTGACAAATAAGGTATAAACTTCTTTACATTGTACTCCTTAGCATAACACTTGGAATTTCCACAATTATAGAATGTTGTACACAATTTTAACTGTAATTGCAATATAATGATTCTTTTCTGTTCGGTTGATAGATTATTACACTTATCAACATGTTTATTTATTTTGACTTCAGTGTAATATGAAAGAATACGAATATCTTCAGGTATTTGTTTTGGTGGTCTATACAACCAATATGATTCATATTCTGTTTTTTCACAATCATTTTTACATATTTTGCAATCACAAACCTCTTTTTCTTTGTTATTCTCCTTGAATTCAGTATATCCACAAAAATATTCATATATAAAGACAATATCTTTTTTTCTTCTTTCGAATGGAAGATTATAATACCTCTCTTTAAGCTTCATTATTAAAGTTAAACCATAATCGGATGTTAGGGTCGATAGTAGCTTATCTTTACCACCAGACTGTAATGCTATGACATCTTTGTATTTATTTACTACAAATTTAACCATTTTAAAAGGAAAACCAACCAATTCTAAAATAAGATTGTCCGTATCTATAAAACCAACACTTTTAATGGCATTAATATAGTCTGATACATGTTTTAGGTGTTTATAGTTCATGTTTTCGAGAATTTTACATTCCTTTAGGTCGTCGGCTATACCAGTAAAACATTTGTATTTTTTAATAGCTTTGAATACTTTTATGAGGTTACAGTCTGTTATAAAACAGAATGCTGATATGTATATTTCCGTGATTGTATTGGCTGGTCCGTAAATATCGGCCTCTGTAATGCCTTTAATTTTATTGAGTTTTTCAATCGGATAATGATCTAAAACAAAGTCGTCTTCTTTAAACGCTCGTTTAAACATACATTTAAATTCTTCATCTAAAAATATAGTATTGATATTTCCGAATATTTCACATAAAATCATGATATAATCACAAGAATACCCTTTTTTAAACAGTTTGTATAGCAATACCCTCATGGTACGAATATAGTTTATAAATCTTGAGACAACATAAACACCATGATCTTTATGTTTTTCCATTATTTCAAAGAATAAGCCAAAGTCATCTAATTTTACTTCATTGTTTTTAAAATAATCTAAATCGAGTATTATTTCACACACATTTACTTTGAAATTCTCAAATAAGTACTTCGAAAAGTTCATAGGGACATTTTTCTTGTTAATTAGGTGTTTAAATTTATCATTAGACGCCAAAGACACATCTACTAGCATATTAGAATGAATTGCATTATGTATTTCCTTTAATGGTTGATCTTTATAGAATTCACCAATATACAACATCCTTTGACACATAGTATATGATAGAGGGTTAAATTCTGCTAACGTTTTTATGATGAATAAAACCTGTTTATAGTCTCTAAATGGTCCTTCATCCTCTGTTTCCGGGCTTCTGAAAACCTTTTTCTTCATCTCTTGTGTAATAAATTTCAATATATCGGTTAATTTCACATATATAACCTCCTCTTTGCTGCCAATCAATTTGTCTAACACTGGGATACAGTATAAATATTGTATATCTACTTTGCCTTCTTTTTTCAAAGTACTGAGATAGCCAATCATTGTGTCTATATTTTGTTCTATTTTCATAGCACGATAGATATAATCAGCACTATAGTGCTTTTTCCTCCATGTATATCTACGACGAATTTTCTGTTTTTTCAATTTAGCCAATATCTTTAGAAAAACGAGATTGTCTTTACGTGTTGGTTTTGAGTTCATTAACAGAGTTTCTTTGTTTATACCCTTTGGGTTGAGAACTTCGTTTACAATAACAACAGACAATTTATCACATTTTGGTTCGATTTTGTTAGAATTATAGTAATTAACTTCGCCATGATCGAATATATTTTCGATACGGACACGAGTAATTTTTTTGACTTTTTCAACCTCTGGAATTTTCACAAATGGCTCAGTATTTCTATTTGTTAAAAATTGTCTTTCTATGGCATATTCTAACTGTATTTTATGTAAAAATATCTCATTATCGCATTCAGATTTTCCTATTTCGCTATTTAAATCAAATGGGTTTATATTTGAGTTTAAGTTTTCTTCTTCTATAGTCATTTGAAAGAAATCGTCTTCAGCTTGATAGAAATCATCTTCTTCCATTGTTTAACAACGACCCTGAGGGTATAAACTTAAATTTACTGTTAAATAATAATAAACTATATCATAATGGCAAAATTCGGTAAAATAGAGCCATATACAACTCTAATGTCAGTGTTTAGAACATTTGTTTTTAATAGTAGATACATATCGATTGATAGGCATAGTTATGATTCAAGACAAGACAATGCTACCATCTATTTTAAAATAGAAGCTCCTTGTTGTTTTTTTATACACAATATCCCAGGTTTATCCAAGCAACCGTTTGGTTTTGGGACATTGACTGTTTCAGACATCGAATCATTCGATAAATGGCTTATAAGTGAAGACAATGATAATATTGTTGTATATGAATATTATATAGTTAATACAAAAAATGGTATAGAAACTAGTTCAATAATAAACAATGACGGATTTATTAACATAAAATGTGATAATTGTGTTGTTAAATTAGAATATGATGGAAAATATTTCAAAAAACAAGGTTATTTTGGTATTAATGAAGATTCGATTAAAATGAAACCCCTTAAATTCAATGAAAAGGACTTTGTGAAATTCAAACAAGATGCTATTGACTTGTCTACAGACACTCCGTTACCGGAAAATCTAAAATGCTACATCATAACGATGTATAAAGACGGATTGATGGTGAAATGTAGATCAATATATGAGACTATTAAGAGTGAAAATAAGAATATAACGTCTATTAAACGGTTGGGTGCTCTATTTTTCAAAACAATTCTTGATTCGGATTTATCTGTAGAGATTCCTAACGGATTTATTGAAAAATTAGAAATCATGGACACAATAGCAGCTATTCAAATAGTCAATAAATACATGGCATTCATAAAATCGAGCTTTTTAGAACAATTAACAACAAATTCATATACAGATGAGTTAGATTTAGAAAAAATAAGCATTATACTCAATGAAAGAATAGATTATACACATTTTAAGGTAAATATGAGGTTTGATTTATTCGATAAACTTAAAATGTAATAAAAAGATTTCGTTTTCTTTACTTTTTTCTGTATAGACTTTTAATAGGGTTTAGTTAAAGAGCCAATTTGCCAGTACAGAAAAAAAGGTTGCTCTCTCACTTCTTACATAGAATGTTTAAATATAAATATTTAATTTATATAGGGAAAAAGTGACGTTTTTTTTCACTTTTCTTTTTTACTGTTTTCATTTTGGGTCGATATGGCCGTATTTTGCATACTTAGGGCTACTAATTAGAGAACCTCCAAAGGTTCTCAGTTTCTACGTCAGTTTGTCTTTTAGTCGCAAAACTGAGAATCAAAGACTTTCTAACATCTAAGTTATATGAGCCTCAACTTTGGATTCTTATTGGTAGAACCTCCAGTTTACTTCTTTCTTGTGTATAGGTATAGTAAACGATACCTTTCTTGTTTTCTGCGTCTGTTTCGCCAGATGTGCGGAGTTGTATGATTAATAAGTCAGTAAGTATTTTTTATTGGGTTTTATATTTTCTGACAAATGATAGCTTACAATAGTTTCTAGAAGTTATGAGTAGCGAACTCAAAACAACCTTTCACTAGAGAAGTGTATAATGAACTGATTTTAAAATATGAATTTCCTGCTTATATAATATTGTTGGTACATGCGCAGTAGCTGCATGCCCAAATAAGTAAAATAACAATTACACCGGTAATTGATATATATAAAGTACAAAGGAATTATTAATTACACCGGTAATTGAATAATTCATAAAGGTTAAACAGGAATCTTTATGTTGAATAATTTCGAGATGATTCGTGCAAACACTTTACATTTTTCGTAATGACGTTATGTTTGAGAGATCATTTTGCGCACTCGTTTGTGGCTTATGTCTCTTTAATCTGTTTCGCACACTCGATGTGGCTTACAGATTAGTTGTTCTCGATTTCGTAATCTGAATCGTCTTCTGCTCGAACTTTTTCGTATTCTAGCCAACTTATTCGCATTTTTTCTCGTTCTTCTTCGTCCATTTCTTTTCTCAGTTGATTCGTCGAATTCTGAGGGATTTCAGAAAAACAATCGTCGTCGTTGGAGATTACGGGTGACGTTTGAGTCGATGTTGGTTTCGGCTTTAAGAAGTTAAAAGGTTTTAACTTTTGTTGAGCAATTCGTCTCGCCTTATATTGTTCATTTGTAATAGGCGGTGCTGTTTTGTTTCGCGTTGTCTTACCTGACAGATTTCTCACTGAAAGGAAATCGTTCTCGAGGTATCTCAATTTTCGATCGTAGTTTTCGAACAGTTGTTGAAAACTTTTATTCATTCCAGTGACAGCTACTTGGAGTGTCGCATTTGAAGAAGTTAATGCTGCAATCGTCTTCTCGTGTGACGTTAATTGTTTATTATGATTTGTTATATTAGTAGCCATAGAGTTGGAAACTCTTATGATTCGAGCTTTTAGTTCATCAGTCTTCTGTTGCTGATTGGAAGCTCTTCTATCTATTTCGTTTGTATTATGTTGTATATTGTTCTTGAGAATTCTCATCTCAGCTGGTATAGCAACATCTGGGTCGTTCCTGATTTGGTTAAAATCGATTGTAGGTTGGTTTGGTGAAGTATAAACTACATACCTGCAATAGGGACATGTGTCGTGGTTATCTGTCCATTGACGCATGCATGTGAAGCACGTTGGTTTGCGACATCTATCACAAACCATTGGGTTTGTCGGGGGAAGTTGACACACGACGCAAGTAATCTCGTCGTCTTCATTTGAAGTGTTTTCTTGTTCCGGTAGTACAACATGACTATCTGTTGACGTCGTTAATTCTTCCGGATGTATTATGTCCAATTCCATGGTTGGGGGAGTTAGCATTCTTTCCATTTGCCTTATAGCAACGATCTTCATTGCTTTGATTTGTTGTTGAGCTGGAGTTAGTGTTCCAGCTTGATTTGTTAAGAAAGATACTAAAGCTTTGGCTTCTCTGATTTCTTGTCGTAAGATTATGATTGACTGTTCGGTAGCTTCTCTTATTTGTTGTGCTTCCATTCTGCTTGAAGTTCAAAACTTGAATGAATGTTAAGTATAAACTTCGCTATTTATAGGTTTGTAAACAATAGAATATAAGATAAAACAATGGAATATAATTAAACATTTGTTACTGGTAATCGTCGTAGAAATTGAGATCGTTGATCCAATTGGTCTACTGACGTATTTATCATGTTGATTCGTTCTGTCATTTGATCTTGTTGTGCCGGTGTCAGATGACTTAAATCTAACAGATCTGGGTCTATGCGTGGTTTTAGGATGCCAAGGTATTTTCCTTTGGTCATGTCGCCAGCTGCCCATGATGTGGCGACATCTGCCAAAAGATCCTTTTTAGAGATGCTTTCGACTTTCTTTCCTTCTTTCTTAGTCAATCCTACTTTAAACATCGTAGTTAGACCTTTCATTCGTCGTTTGAAATGGAAGTTTATCCCGGGTCTTACGCACCAGAATAATTTCCATGTGAGGTAGGCTGTGACGACAACGGCTATCACGATTAAAATGGGCATAAGTATTTTCTTTAGGACTCCCCAAAGTGCATTAAATATACCTGATAGTCCAGATGTTAATCCTTTCCAGATACTGGTGAAGACATTGGTTATGTCATGCCAAAATCCGGATGTGGATGAAGCGGCTTGTTTGGCAGCTTCTTTCGCTTCCTTCCTTGAGTAGTTTTCGGATGCGGCCAATGTGGCTTTGTCACCTCGGATGCGGTTGCCTATCTCTTTTGTGAGACGTTTTCTTTGTATGTCAATGTTTCTTGAGTTGGTGGCTATATCGTCTTCATTAGCTTTGATTTCGATTTTGTTGTCGGATATCTTTGCTGAATTATTTTCGATAGCATTTTTCATTATCTTTTGTTTTGTACTGATAACATGGATTTTATTTCGATTATCTTTAATCTTAATGGCTAGTTCTCTGGCTTTGAGAGTTAAAGTAGTAATTCGTTGTCCATTGATAATGAGTGTATGTTCCATGAGAAGTATCGCATGGGTATTTTGGTTAACTTTCTTGGTTATTGTGTTGTATTTTGTTTCCAAGATTAGTTGTCCTCTCTTAAGTTTTAAGAGACGTAAATCGAGTCTGGTTAATTTCGTTTGGATGAGTCCAATAATATCGTAAAGATCTTTTGTTGTTTGTACCAGGGTCTCGTTTATACGTTGTACATTGTGTTTTAAAGTTCTTGTTGTTTTCTTTAAAACCTCGACTTCTAGGTGAAATCGAGCAAGTTCTACTGTTGTTTCTAAATATCGTGATTGAGTTAGATTGTAGAATTGATCAAACGTTTTTTTCATTTTGCTTAGTTTAGCTAAGGTGGTTATCCAATCTTCTTTTTCTTCTTTGGTTAATTGAGATAAAGATCGTCTTATGTCGGTCATATCAGCTTGCTCTTGTTTCTCGAAAGAGTCTATTACGTCTAGACTGGTTCTAGAAAAGGCAATCATTCTGTTGTTTATGACGGATTCGGATAAGGTTGAATATATGTTTGATGTGGGCATTCGTTCTTGCCATTGAGTTTCAAGTAAATTACTGATCTTTCTGGAAGATAACTCTTTATCTGTGTAGGCTGGGTTATTGATAGCATGTACTGTCAAATTTGCAATAGATATTCCATGATTGGAAAGTTCATAATATCGAGTGCCATGTTTGATAAAGATTGTTACTTGGTCTTCACATGGTATTGGTTTTGCGTGATCCAATACTTTTCGTGATCGTACATCAACAAACTTGATTTTGTCGGGATTTACATGAAATGGGCATATCCAAGTGATATGTTGGCGATTCAACTCATCTAACAACAGAGTTTGTCCTGTGTTATCATTAAATTCATCGTGTGTAGAATTATATTTAATGGAGTATAGAATCGTCCATAAGTGTAATAATCTTTGTTTTGTGGTGGGGCCTTTCTCTCCCACCACGAAAAGTGTAGGTTTTCCACTGATGTAGGATGACAATTGTGTCAAGAATTTTGTTAGATCGTTGTACCATATACAGCCAGTCAATGGTGTGATAGCTATTGTTTGTAGGATAATAGGTATTTCTTCATAACAGTGGCCATCTAATTGTCGTTGCCATACAGGATCGTATGTTGTTACAGGAAGGCACTGGTAACTGGCTAGAAGATCTCCTAATGATACAGTTTGTTGGGATGTGTCAGATGAAGGAAGTTCCTTCAAATGATCAGTTAGCTGATAAACCATATTTTGAAGTGTGTCGATTTGTGTCTGTCGTTGCTGGTTTGATTGTTGCAATGACAGAATGGCATTTGCTGCGTTCGAGCGAGTTTGTTCAGCTGTTTCTGACATGATATGGTATTTCATGTTTGCTAAAGACGTGGTCATCAAATCGTATTTGGTGGTTCCGTCTGGAGCAATAATAATGTTGTCATAGGTCAACCAGATGTTATCGACTTTCTGGCGTAACCATGTGGTGGCTTTTAATGATGGAATTTGTGCAATATTAACGTCTTGTATGACAGTAATATTCGTAGCGACTTTGGTAAATAAGACCAGACTGTGAACAGCGGGTCTGTGAAATATCGCGAAGCGATGTCCTCTTTTGCATAATGACCAAGAAGAGTTAGCGAAATAACTCTGCTTTTGTTCAATAGTTTTATATAAGAGGTTTCCTTGCTTATCTTTAGCCGTTTTGGTTTCCCAATTCTCCATGTCTTCCAATGCTTTTAGGTTCTCTTTAGAATGAGTTATTCCTAGGAATGAAAGACAAGGGTGCACCAAATCGTTTGATTGTAGAAATGGTGAATTTCCGGTCCATCTGGCTGTGATTTTTGACCAGGTGAATCGTTCATACTGTCCTACTCGTGTAGGATCAGTAGTCTTTCGCATAGGTGTTTGTTGCAATTGAGCATATTTGTCTGTTGCATTTTCTTTACTCTGTGCGAAGATAAATGTCTTAATATATTCATCTCTTGTGATTACGTAGTGTTGAGAAATACTTGTTGGTCGCATTGCTCCAATAGATAACTGGAAGTAAAACTTTGTGATTTCGTAACCAATGATTGTACTTTGTACAGGATTATATTTGAATATATTAGCATTCAAAGATGGGGTTTCAGCTTTGGGTCGTACATGTAAACGTTTGTATTTAACATCTTCCAGTTGGATTTTTGTTTTATGGTTACAGTCATATACGATTCCCAATAGTGTTGACGTGTGACATGTTCCCATTGTCACACGACATTGTTCTGTTGCTGCTGGACAGGAAGAAAGAGATTTGCATATTGGATGAGAAATATCTTTGATGCAATCCTCGGTGACGTTAAGAAGGTGACAATTTATTACTATTGTTCTTCTGAAGCGTCTTCGTATCTCCCCGTTACATTTGCCACAGGCTATAGGACAATAATTTTGCATTGTCGCCCATGTTACTTGAAGATGTTGAATTTTAAACCAAGGTACCATTTGGCAAAAACCTCTTTGCTCTAAGCTTTTACAGGTACGATATACCTCATCTGTACATCCGGATTTTGGGATTACAGGGAGTTGGACATAACCATTTGTCCACTCTATGTCTGGTATAATTGTTGGTTGTTGAGTTGGGGTTTGAGTAGTCATTTTCGTTGTTGACTGCTCTGTCTGAGTAGTCTTTTTTGTTGTTGACTGCTCTGTGAATGTTGTTGATGGTTTCATTGATGTTTCCCTTATAGAAGGTGTTCTTTTGATTACTGATGGTTTGGTTGATTTGGTTGATATCGGTACTATTTCCGTATCACTGACTAAAGTATGTTTGAGGCATGCTTGTGTTGTTATATTTGTGCACCAGCAAATACCATAATCACCAATTTTGTGTACTATCATTCCTCCGTCGATTCTCCGTTCGATACAGAGAATCGCACATTCCTCTAAGGAGTACATCTTTTCTTCTGACATTAGTACTATTGGGATACGTGGTAGTGGCCATCGTGGCGCACAGTGATACCATTTTCCTTGTTCCCATAATAATTGATAATATTGTGTGGGATTCGGGATTGGTTCATTGATGCTTACTGCTAAGGATAAGGGTCCTTTTCGTGTAGCATTTATCAGGGCGTCATTTGCTATGTTTCTGCATTGTGGTAATGCGGGTCTTCCGTCACTACGTAGGTATGGGGTATATATTTGGGTTAAGGCATGTTGGCATAGTAAGGTAATGTCGAAAACATTCTTACTTACCCAAATGTCACACATGTACATGTAGTTTTTGTAGATACATACATGGTCTAGGATTCCAAATTTTATCCAGTTAGCTATGCTTGGCCATAAGGAATCTGGACTTGTGTGATTGAAATGTTTCAATACGTTTTTGTGATATTGTTCGTTATAAAATGAAGAGCATGACCACTTCGTTGTTATTATTGTTGCATTACGACTGATGTATCCTGTATTGCAACTTTTATGGAGACATTTTGAGTTATTTGCCACTGACGTGTATGCCAATTTCATATTATGTTTGATGTCTATTTCTCTATCATAATAACATATTGGTCTGCTCTGGTCTACTATTGTGCCTTTTGTTACAAGATAGTAGTACTTGACTTTTGCTTCATATGGTGATAGCTTCAGTTTATATGGATTGACTGGAAGCTTCACTGGTGTTGATTGTCGTAGGCATGGAGATATCTGTTGAGTTGGTTGTCTTCGTACACACCAACAAATACTGTTTTGTCTGTATATATACAGGACCATGCCATATAGTGGACGTGTCTTTCGTAGACACGTTATTGTACAAGTGTTCACAGAATATCCGATAGCAGTTGTTTGTAATTCCTTTTCTTGGGGAATCATTTGAGTTGATATACATCTGTGCCATTGTCCATGTTTTTGATACATTGCGAAGTATCTGACTGGTGAGACTCTTGGCGGAGGGACTCCTATTGCCAATGCAACTCTTTGTAGGTTCGGTCCCCTCAGCAAAGTTTCATATAATACCTTAAGTGGTTTAAAGGTACTGCAATCTTGGATTATTCCTTCTTTGGTTTTCAAAGGGTCCATGACGTGAGTTATATCGTAATGACACATCATGCGGTATTTTATTGCTAGTTCAGGTACGTAGCAGGCGACAAGTTGTTTCTTGTTGGCACAAAGTGTTGTTGTTCTAGCTTCTAAAGCTTTAACAGGATATTCTGCTTGTGAGAATTCCAAGACGTTATCTTGAAAATACGTTGCACAAGAGTTGATACTGGTGGTTACCGTAGACGTTATGATGTCTTTCTTTCGGTAAGCACAGATGATTTTGTTTTCCATCATTGTTTGTCCTTTCAGGATTAAATAGTATGGCAAAACTTTCTCATCGTAAGTTTGGTTGCCGTTCCATGCGTTTCTTCGCATTCTATCTTTTGTGTTATTTGCATTATGAACCAGAACAATGTGCGGGGTGGCTGTTTTTATTGTTTTCTTTGGGTCTGGTCCTTTAATGATTATGTATGCCAGGACTCCAATCCAGAAGAAGAACATTGAGGCCACACATATTGTTTGAATATATTGTTTGGCTGTAACTGGCTGTTTCATCTTCTTTGGGTGACACAAAACTTCGTTTTGGCTTTCACTCTCGTGGAAGTCTAATTCTGAAGGCATGTTATCCCTTCGGAGGTTAGTGAATAACTGATAAAGATTTGATAATATGATCCCTTTATCCTGTTAGGAAATAAGGTTGTGACCATATTAGGGTTAGCTTTGCATTATGGGTTATTAATTATCCAATTAACTCCCAGGTTTTAATGCAAATTCCCGTGTTTTTGGTTCCTATGGTTTCTGCACGGCTCTTTCTATTTGGTTTCATTTCATCTGGGCCAAATAAAGCTCGATCTTTTCATAGTAGATCCGTTCCTAAATGTGACATAATACGTCGAAATCCTTCTTGGATCATTCTGATAGAATGGACGTTGTAATTACTGTAGTTTAGGGGTCAATCCCATTCAATGACCGTTATAACGTTGACCTTATCGGGTGAAGACTGTGATCTGTCGCCCGTTTCAGCGTTATACATTTCAAATAGTAGGATTCAGGTTTGCAAATTCTGAATATTGCTATAGGCTTCAATGGTCGTCTCAAGTTTCTGTCGTGATCAGTGACATTTACGAGAGATTTCCTTTAGATTCTTTGTCCATGAAAGATTTGTTTATTGTCTATCTTTCGTTTAGACATAAATTTCTTGGTAACATATTTAAATGTCTACCCATCCATCTGTCCGGACTATCCTTGGGCTAAAGTATTTTGGGAATACTAAAGTTCCAAGTTCAAAGCGTTGAGGCAAAGTGACAGGAAATGATAGAGGATTTGTTATTTCGGCTGTCATTTGTCCGTTTCTTACTATAGGTACAGATGTGATTGTTATTCTTGTGTCTTGTGTTTGGGGTATGAGACAGGCTGCACTTCGTTTGGGTATTGACAATGATTTGTCAATAATAAAGGTTTTTGTCTCATTTGGTAATAGGTTAATGACAGTATCTGTTACGACTGTGATAAAGGGTGATTTGTCGCCTTTAAATATGGTGTCGTTGTCTTTGGATATTGTTATTGTTGTTCCATTCCCGTCGTTGGATGGTAGTGGTTTTAAAGTTGCTATGACGTTTATGGCGTCAACGCAATTTCTGGGATTCTTTAGTACTAGTCTGCTCATTGCGTCTGCTAGCACGTTTTCCTTCCCGACGATATACTTGATCTTTAGACGATATCTAATGAGTAGATCAATTATTCGTGCGTTTCTGTCGTTTGTTGGCTGTGCCTTCAAAACTCCAGAAAGTGGTTTGTGATCGGTATATAAGGTGACGTTATTTCCTTCTATTAGAAAGTGACAGTCTAGAACTGCTCGCATCATTCCTATAAATTCCCGATCTATGGCGGAACCGTTACGTTCACCAGAAGTCAAACTTTTGGATTCCATTCTAACGATTCGTTCGTCTTTTCCTTCCCCTTGAGTTAGTGCCCATCCCACTCCATACGATGAAGCGTCTGTATACAAATTGTAATCTTTGTCGGGATCAGCATAGGTTAACTTTGGAGATTGTAGGAGCCATTTCTGAAGGTAACGGAATTCGTTTTCCATTTCCTCAGTCCATATAAATGGAACGTCTTTACATAATAGAGTTCTCATATGGATGGTGTTGTCGCATTTGTCCTTCATGAACTTATTGTAATAATTAATAAGTCCAAGTAATGCTTGAAGTTCAGTTAAATCGGTCGGGGCAATAAGATCCTTTATTGCCTGTAGATTATGTGAATTAGGACTCACACCCCCTTCGGAAAGTGAGTGTCCCAGGTAGTCTAATTGTGATTTGAAGAAAAAACACTTTTCGATCTTGGTTATAATGTTGTTCTCGCCTAGAATGGCGAACAGTTGTTCCAAGAGAGCGATGTGTTCTTCCTCAGTTTCGGTGAAGATGAGGATGTCATCAATATAGACTACGACCTTTCCAGTCTTTAGAAGCGGACGCAATTTCCAATTGACGTAACGTTGGAACTGCGGTGGAGCGTTCTTAAGTCCGAAAGGTAAACGTTTGTATTGGTACAAACCACAGTGAGAAATAAAGGCTGATTTCTCACGGTCATCGGCGTGTAGCAGAAGTTGATGAAATCCCTTCTTTAAATCTAGTAAAGAAAAGAACTTCGGTTTCTGTCGGCCAATCTGCGCAAATAAGTGTTCCGTATTTGGCAGTGGATGTGCATCTGTAATGGTGACTTCGTTAAGTTGGCGATAGTCGATGCACATTCGTTTATCAGTGGTACCTTTCTTGCTGACGAGTAATAACGGAGAAGCCCAAGGACTATTGGATTCCTCGATAATACCGTCATCTTCCAATGCACGAAGCATCTTTGCTATAAGATCTTGTGTATGGGTTCCACGACTATAGGGACGTTGTTGGATTGGTGGACCGATTGTTCCTGGTGATATTGCTTGATTGCAAGATCCGGAAACGTTGGAGACGTTAAGAATAGCATCTATTGATGAGACTGCTTGGTCAGATAAATGGTTCATATGATATGAAACAACATCATCCAGGCAGCATGCAGTTTTTAAGTCATGCTTAGGACCTATACGTTTTTTATTGATAGTCTAATAATATCTACTCCATCATCTCGTCGTTCGAAATGAATAGTAGACCCTGATTCTTGAAAAAATGGTTGTGCCAAAAGGTTAACTCGTTGACCTCGTTGGATGTAGAATCTCTGGATTCCATGATACAATTCTTGGTTATCGTACTCAATATGAAAAGGTAAAAGTACCATACCTATGCAGCTGGATCTGATTCCACCGAAGCCTTCGAAACTTTTGTTACTCGGTTCCCATAAGGTTTGTACTTCTGGGTCGTGTTGGAGTAAATCTAACCATGTTTCTTCGGATATTATGTTGGCGGCTGCTCCTGAGTCCAAAAGAAATGAATCAAAGTAACAGTGAGCCAAGGTAGCAACAATACATTTTGTGGTGGTGAGGACGCATGCTCGTTCCTCTCCCTGAATTTCTATGCAGCAATGTACTGATGATGCAATAAGGGTGGGACATTCATTCTTGAAATGTCCAAGTTGATGACAATGATGACATTTTGCTTTTGTCTTGTCAAAAGATGGTCTTACTATGGTAGAAGAAGGACCAGGATTTGGTGAGGTTGTTTTTGCCTCATCTCCCATCTTTCGTCGACAATCAGTAATCCAATGTCCTGGCGTATGACAGTAGGTACATCTAGCATCTTTGTTAAATGGTGGTCTTCCGTCACGAATAAATGGTTTTCCAGTGCCAGGTAATGGTCGGCGATTGGACCATGGTTGCCTAAATTCGGCTTTTGGCGTTTTCTGGTCTCGGGGTACTTTAAATGGTGTGCCATCTAATTTATTAATTGCATGACAATCGCCGGTTTTGTGTCCGGTTCGATCACATCGGTTACAAACAGGTCTGTTTGAAGGTGGTACCGCAGAGACTCTAGCCATCTTTGTTTGATCGACAACAGCAGCTAAAGGTGCCATTGTCTTATTTGGTCGAAATATTGAGGACGTCTTTTCGAGCATTGCTTGTACGTCTTTTGGTGCGACTGCATGCATTGGTGAAGTACCAAGGTATGCGTCTGAATAATTAAACGCATCTTTAATCATATGTTGATAGGTCTTTGACATTGAGTAGACCATAAGATGAGATTTTATCTCTCCTCTGAGGCCCTGTAAGAATGCTGATTTCTTGAATCGTTCGTCGGTGGTGTTAGATTGTCGAAATAATGTTTCCATTGCTTCGCTATATGTTCGTACATCATATGCGCCTTGAGATAAATCGAACAACAATGATACGACGGTCGATTGACGCGTGTTGTCATCGAATTCTTTGACCATATAGTGTTCTAAACTGTACATCGTGTTTCTATAGCGATTCTTTTTAACACCTTCCGCGAAGCACTGGGCACGTGATTTGGCTGGCTCTTTCATCTTGGAAATAGCTGCCGAGACTTTTAAAGTTTCTGACCAGTTAGTCAGGTCCAAAAGTCTATTTAGATCGTCAAAAAATGATTTGACGCCAATTAGTCCTGTTCCAGTGAAAGGTTTGATGTCACTAAGACTAATTTGAGTAAAGGATTTCTCGAGATCCTCCACTGGTCTTCTTCGGTGACGAGGTACGTAATCCTCTTCTTCATCGTCTGTGTCTTCAGAGTCTGAGATATATTGTCTGTCACCGGTTAGATATATGCCATTATTTTGTTCGTCGCAGGATGAATATTCCTCAATATATCCCGACGTACAGGAAAGGCAATTGATTCCTCCAGTTGTACAAGCGAGACAGTTGATTCCGGCCAAGGATGCGGCAGCTATTGCGTTTTCGTCATCTTGATCGTCATCGGCTGCTGCTTCTTTGGCTGTGTCTTGGTTGACGGAATCGTTTAATGCAGGTGGTAGTAATACATCTGCAAATTGAAGTTTCACTTCATCCCAATCTTTATTTTTAACAGATTCCCTGATGACTTCCATGTCATGAGGAGTCAGAATCTTTAAGAAGGTTTTCTTTTGCATCCTTGTAGGATTAGCTTCGTACCGGTCATAAAACAATTTGGCATATTGTTGAATGGTCATGTTTCTTTTGACGCGAAGATTTGAAGGTCTAGTTACCTTTTGTTTCGAAATCTTTGTAATCGGTGCTTTAGTAGCCTTCTCCTTTCCGGATTTATGTTTGGAGGATTTCGGCGTTTTCCAGCTCGACGTGCCGGGAATTTGTGGACTTGTCCCAACAGCTCCAGGTAGTCGCTTTCCAGGTGAGAAATGTTGAGTTTGAGTTTGTTGAGGAGGTGGGGTACCTCCTTTCAACACGTATCTCTGATAAAGAGATGCTTTATCCTTTTCACAAGTATCTCTTTCTTGTTTGTAGAGATTTCTTAGCTTTATTTCTGTCTCGTAATCGAGAAGTAATGTTTGATAGGTAGCAGTTATAACTTCGTTATCCCTTCGAAGTTTGTATTTGTCGGTTTTTAAATCTGTAATGATAGATTTCATGTTATCCAGATCCTCTTGAGCTTCTTTATGTTCAGATGAAAGTTGTGCATTAGCGTTCATAGCTTGTGTTATAGTAACCTCTTCGTTATCAGATGCGGAGAAGTCGTCATGATCATCAACCTTTTCTGCACTACCATTAGCAGAATGAAATCCCTTACCAGGTGTTGAAGGTTTGGAAGAAGGTTTTTGGGTACCAGAAGTAGTTTGGGTGTTTTCTGGCGTCTTCTTCTGTTGAATTTGGATGAGTGAGTCATCTGTTAATAGAGATTGTCCTTGTGGACTGATATGTCTATTTGTTGGTTGGGAATTTTGTCCCGTTTGGAAATCTATTGGGTCACGAGGTGAAGTTCCAAAAGTTCCCGTAGTTCCAAATAGTGCTGTTGGAGGCACTTGTTGGTTAGGTGTTTGTGAACTAGGTTGAAATTGTAAATCGAGTTGATTTGATGAGGGTCTCTCGCGTTGTGGACCAGAATAACGTCCCGTTGTACCAAACCTAAAAGGTTCTGGTACAGCTGGGTCTCGTCTTGATTTGCCATTCCATGGTTTCGATGGAACGACAAGTTCTGATATAGTCTTCAAACCCTTGTTCATAATAATTGGCATGATGGTGTCTTCAGGAAAGCTTCTCACTATGGCTTCTTGTGTGACAGCATGTGCCAAAATTTCAACCTCATGTTGGTGTTGTGATTCTTGGGAGGCGATTAGAAAATCTCGTACATCAGATAATGTATTAGGTTGTTCTCTAAGCGCTTGTCTTGTTCGTTGATCAGCTAAGTTAGGTATAGCTCCGTGATCAATGAAAGGTCTCAATCTATGAGATGCAAATGGATTTGTAGATCTCCATTGTATTTCTGTACCAGGTGGTCCATTATATATTGGATTAGGATTGTCGTCGTTTTCGACATCTTCACCTGTCATTATTTGTTCCAGTTCTCCAGATGGATAGAGACTGGGGACGTTAGGGTTATATGGAGGTGGCGGTCCTTCCATTACCATAGCTTCTGCTGCTTTGGTCGTCCATTGTTTGTGGATCTTCTTTAGAGATTTGTTTTCCGCATCAATGGATTGTCGTTCAGCTTGTTTGTCGAGGTATTCCTGTTGTGGAACACCAATAGCTTTCAAGGCTTTTCGAGTTGCCTTGCTGATTATTACCGCGTTCTTGTCCTTGTCGGAAAAGAACCGTTTACGAAGAGATGTTTTTGGAATATTTATTACAGCTGCCAAATCATCTTCGATCCTTTTCTTGAAGAGAGGCATCTTCAGCTTTCTTCTTACGAAAAAGATATTGGCTCAGAATAACCGGATTATTTGCTTTCCAGTAATCTGCACAATCACGAATATGGTCGTGGATGAGATAGAACAGTCGATTGATACCGACTGACCTTGTATGAAAGGAAAGAGACGTTCCCTTCTGTTCCAAGGTGATGATTACGATAGGTAATCTTTTACTAACGCGACTTTTCTTGACTTTGATGTTGACACTAATGTCTAACAGCCCAACAGAATAATCGTTGATACTAGTAAATTCTGCGAAGTGTTTTGTCCGCTTTATGCAATTGAAATTAATAGGCATTTGACGGTTTTAATCTACTTCGAGTACAGGTATTCTCCTATAGGTACCAAAGTAACTAGATGAGAATGATCGTTTCGTTAAATGGGTTTAAATGATAGCAATAAAAGATGAATTTAAATAGTAGTCTGTACTGATACAGGTATTCTCCTATAGGTATCAGACAACTAGATGAATTGGATATGGGTAGATGAATGAACACTTACCGTTAACACTTTTCTTTTATAGCAGAAGGTGAACAGGAATATTTACTGTTTGTGGGTTTTAATAAAATAATATGATGTTCAAACATAACTGCTGTCTCATCAGGATAGTAGATAATTCCAAGTGTAGACGTCATGTTGATAAATAATTGTTCGTATTATTATTGTATGTTGAGATGGTTCCGAGTCTGTTTAGGATCTGGGACACTCACTTTCCGAAGGGGGTGTGAGTCCTAATTCACATAATCTACAGGCAATAAAGGATCCAGTGGCCTCTCCTCATTTATGAGGTCCCAATATCTAATATTGCAAGGTTGGAACAGAAAGTATCATCTTTTAT
>JANTOQ010120820.1:0-15734 GCA_027564595.1 Bythotiara depressa | reverse complement strand
TTAGTCGAAGATTCGACAGCGTTGATTTTTGAGGATAGTATACCCTAGTCTAATTTAGCAGCTTATAAACCCCTTCTAGTTTAAGTCAAAACCATATGCCTCAAGTTTTGCTAATAATAGATCATGGGAAAGCAATCATACGCTTTAGACAATCCATTAGTACTGTACCAACCTCTCCACCATTATGTAGGCACAATTGCCAATTTCTGATTAAATTAAACAGAGCATGCTCTGTACTATAATCCTTTCTGAAACGACATAAGTATTTTGAGAAGAACTTTTCAAAATAGTTAGATACTTGGGTAAAAATAATTTTTTCATATACTTTAGAGATTGTAGGTAAAATACTAATAAGTCTATAATTTGTTTTGTCTGTTGCGTCCTCTTTTTTGTGAGATGGAGTTACTTCTGCACGTTTAAGTCTGTTAGGAAAGCAACTTTCATTAATACAGGCAACCAATGATAGGTATAAGAACCTAATTTATAAAAAGTTGAAGAATCTTTGCTGGAATTTTACATGTTCTCCGCCTGGGTGCCTTTTAAATAAAGACTAGGTCCAAGTCTAAGTTGAACTTGACCTGAGACTAAACTGTTTATGATAAAAAATGTTGTTTTGTTACAAATAAACGAATAGTCTATTATAAAGAATTCTTTCAAGAATTTTAGAAAAACATAGTAGTACAGAGAACGGCCTGTTATTAGTAAGAAGAGACTTCTCACCAGTCTTAAATATTGGCAATCTTCAGAAGATCTGGAAATATGCCATGAGAGATTGACAAATTAAAGATGTATTTTAAAGGCGCTAGATCGCGCTGAAACAGTTTTTAATGACATTAAAACTTATTGCAACATATCCTGGACTTTTGCTGGATTTTAAAGAGAAAGACGCTTTATGGAATTCCTCACCAGTCAGCGCGTACTCAGGCATAATTTCATTTACAGTATTTACATAAGTCTTAAATTATCTTGATACACATGATGATATGATTGTGGATCCGTAGTGTAGTGGTTAACGCTCTTGCCTTTGACATGGGCGACCCGGGTTCGATTCCCGGCTGGAGCAAAAATTTACATCTTGTATAGAGATTTACGGGTGAGACATTGGGCAAGGTTTCCACGTGGAGGGACCTACTATCCTCGCGGGGCCACGCTCGCTATATGTTATATGTTGTGTGCGCCACTAGTCTGACAATATACATTAATTGTCCTTATCAGCTAGTGGTGCAGTGTTGTGTGAGTGTCTGTAAGGTGTTAAATCCTAACTTGAATAGAAAAAAATAATCTTGATACAGTTGGTATCGAAGTTTGGACCAACATTAACGAAAAACCTGTTGAAATTCTCAGCAATTGACGTTTTGTCATATATCTATTTGTTGTCAATAATCAATCTCCTTGGAATGTGGTTAGATAAGGATTTAGTTTCTCCAACTACATCTTTTTACTTGCCAGGTTTTTTAAATGATATTTTGATATTTTAAAATAAGTTTGTTTCAAATAGGTTTTTATAGGTTTTGTAATTTGTTTCATTTAAAATGCTCAATCGTATTTGTATTAATTTCCCGTTTTAGAATTTCAGTTGTGTCATCGTAGATGTCAATGTCAGGAGTGTCAGAAATTAAATATATGGAAATGGTCTGATATATCTGTTTTAACCGTCTGAATAACAGAGTTAAAATATTAATCCGTTATAATATGATATATCGCTGTTCCACTTCTTACAGTAACCCGCGTTGGTTTGCTTATTACGGGAATTAGTCAATTTTGAATTTTTTTATTAAAGAAACTTTTTACTTTTCTGTTGCTCTCAAAGTCGTGTTCACTTTGTTTACGTTCTCTCTTCCCGTTCTATCTATATGGTGGTATAGTGGTACGCAACTTCGGTTTTCACCACTTCGATACGCTTAAATGTAGCGTTTTCAGCCCATTAGGAACCATCGACCGAGCGCACACTTCGGCGGTCGGGATGAAGAGCCACTATCTTAGGTACTTTGGTAGAGAAGTAACCGTGGGTATGTAGCACTGTTGGACAAGGCGAGTGGACTCGCTTTCCTCCTAATTGGTCCATTTGAAGACTTTGTGACGTCATACGATATGTTGATCAGTGAAATAAGGAAAATCTTGGATGTGTTTTGATAAATTACAGTGACACGGGCGATCCCACGCGGTTTCCTACAAACACCTAACCCTCGTCTCGTGCAATGGGCACGAGAAGGGTAAGGTGCTAACACACAAATCAGCATAAAACGCCAAATTGTCATAATTAATGGCCAGTATTGTACTTATAATAATGCGGGGAGTATACACGCAGCATTTGCAATACGTGATGACGGAGATTTACAAATCTGTTCATCATTTGAACTCAGAATTCATGTGGAATCTATTTCAACCATAGTTAGTAAACAATAACCTCCGTATATCAAATCTATTTAAACTCCTCCGAATTATGGCAACAACTCTTTTATATTTCAGGGTAGTATCCTTTGGAATACCTTTACCTGACCACATAAAAACATCATCCTCGCTTACTACTTTTAAATTAAAAATTAAAGCTTGGCATGGAGATCAATGTAACTGTTAGTTCGTAGACTTCTCCTTTTTTTAGACGTCTTAACGTCCTATTTCTTCTAATTCTGAAGCAAGTGAAGCCCCCCCCCCCCCCCCCCCCCCAGCTTAGCGAGGGCGTATGGGGTGCACGGTTAGTTCAGTAACAAAGTAACAAATTTACCTAAGTCTTAAGTCTATCTTGAAACAGTAAACTGAATAAAGTTTAATAAATAAGTTCTTGTTAATAAAAAAGTATACACTTTAATTATGACAGCTAATTAATCAACTTATTTTGATTAATATTTTCTGCTTACCGATCACCGCGGCATAAGTGAATGATTACGGGTAATAATATCTGGAATATTACTACTTTAATTAAGGGTCACTAAAACGGTTGTAAAGCGTTACTAAGGAACGTTACGAGGCACCACTTATTTTTAAAGAACAAATTGTCGAATTTCTTGAGGAAATAGATCAAAACCAACAGCAGAATAGATTTCTCCGTTGTAGTTGAAAATTGCCAGAAAGATTTACAAAAAAATTTCGAAATTAGTTTCATACTTAGTTTCATTTTTCGCCGTTAAAGATAATTATATACAGTGTATAAGTAATTAAAAATTACATGTTTTTATTACGATTGGCTGGAGTGAGAAGAAGACTTGAAAGTCTTATTACCAAGCCCCTTAACAATAAGCTAATGATGAGCAAATAAAACATAATATATACAATGTTGTCTTGTACATATTTACACGTGTTAAAAATATATGCTTTCGTTCTCAATACTGAACAGTCTGTTTTTTACTCTAGTTTTAAACTGAGCAAACGCGGTTTTGGTGTCATCATCCAGTATATTATTCCATTCAAAATTTAATAGCTAGTTGATTTAGTAGCAATTTTCGGTTGCAAAACGTTGTTTGCTGAAAACCATGTTGGATATTTGTGACTTACCGCCGTGAATATATTTGGCGCCAAATTATGTTTGATTTTATACATAGAGTAGAATTTGGTTGATATTAATTTGATAAATGTTCAAAGCATTTAATTTTTTAAACATTTTTAATTTAAAACTCTCCGTTACTTACTTACTTACTAGCTGAAAAAACCGTGCGACCATCTGTCCTGTATCTGATGTCCTGTATCTGAGAACTCGAACAATGAAACGCTTCCTGGACAAATATTTTATTTTACAGAATGTAAACGTAGTAAAAACAAAAAAATGGCGAATTATTTTTTAGGAGAAGTGCATTTGATATTTTGCCGAATACTTGTTCGCGGATCGACCATTTACTTTTGCAAATATTCTCCAGGCCCTAATGCCTCATAAAGAGGATGTCTCGTACTACAATCCCGGTCATAATGATGCCTCATACTACAATCCCGGTCATAATGATGTCTGGTACTACAATCCCCATCGCCCCTCATAGTGATGTCTCTCGTACTACAATCCCGGTCATAATGATGCCTCGTACTACAATCCCGGTCATAATGATGTCTCGTACTACAATCCAGGTCATAATGATGTCTCCCACTACAATCCCCGTCATAATAATTGAACATTTAGATCCCACTCGTTTTTTACCCTTTTCTTTTTAAGAGTCCAGAAAACAAGAACGGAGGAAGGGGAAGGTGTCAACGAGAAATTTCGTAAGATCAGTTGCCTTGTCCAATGGCGCTGAACAGCACAGTGACTTCAGAACCTAACTACCTAAGATAATACATCTTAAAGTGAATCATAGTAGATAAATAGATCCACCCCCCCTTCGAAGCCGTGCTGATCTCAGCAGAGGAATTTCTTCCAGGCATGGCCTTACTATCTATACAATAAAATAAAATACGGATGTTAGCTTGCTTTAGGACGTGCGCGTGCATGGATAAAGTTGTACGGAAAATAAACATAAGAAGCAGATTCCACTCGGAAGCTAAAAAAACTAATTTCGAAGAGAAGAAAATACTTTTCTTGGTCGTAGAGCTGCGAAGCTTAGAGAACGATTTATTTCGCTAAGTAAAAGGCTAAAGGTTGAAAAAAAAACTGAATTGTTTTTATTTTTTCGAACTTCACATTATTGATATTATTGATGCAGGTTGTTAGTTTGTTAAAGAATTATATCAGCAGCAGCATATAATAATCATTTTCATAACCAATCAATCTTTATCTTTTTCTGTTTTTATATTATAGAAATAAGATAATAATGGCGTTGCGAGGACTGACTAGACACTACTACCCCTGTTAAGGCATCCAAAAGACCTGCGTACTAAAGTAAACCTTATTACAATATTAACATTCCGTTCCAGTTTACTTGGGAATTAAATAAACATCAACCTAGTACCCAGTGCTATTTTTCCTTTTCAATATGAAGACGGCATCAGTTATGTCAAAAAAGAAAAAAAAAGGCCCTGGGAACGAGGATATAAAACATGCCTTTAAGTACGGCGGCAGTTATTCTTAACTTACAGCGAGTCTTCGATAAATGCGCGTTAATCCGAATCAGCCACAATAGAAAACAGAACAGATTTAAAATGAAACTTTCACTTTGGTAATATCCTTCCGTAACACAGAAAAAACATCTTTAACAGCTCTGTTATTAATGTTTTTTCACTAACCGCAAAGTGCAAAGAACACCGCACACTCTAAAATAAAAGAAACCGACATAACGTATATGAATAACCGCATACTCAGAAAAGACGCTCGTAATTCACATTTAAAATTTCTTCAAAAAAAACAACAACAACAATCATATGAGAAAATAAAATAAAAATTCACATTTCTACTACACAACAAAGACAGACAGACTACACCATCTGAAGGATGTTGTCTTTTTGTTTGTTCACAAGATTAAGCACATGCTTAATAATAACTTCCTTAATAATTAACAGATGACAGACTAGTAATTAGCCTTTGGGAGCACGAGACACGTTTTGCAAACACTACAATATCATGTGACACGATCTTCGCGTTAATTTCACTAATATAGGAAATTTAATAAAGTCAGGGGGTGAAACTTTAAAAAAATAATAATTGAAACTTATGTTGAAGCGAAAACTCCTTTATAAATACATATCTACATCGTGTGACCACTTCATTTAACTGCACGTGCACTGTTGGATATAAGATAAAAAATGAAGCCAGCATGAATATCCACAACGACACTTTATAAATTTATTTAATTTTCTGGGGATAATACAAGCTTCTTCATCCGCTGTGGTTGTAAACAAGATTTATGCACAAACATCAAAGGAGGAGAATACATGGAATTAAATCTCTGGAAGTTTTTTCATAGTTTTTACTTACATGTACAAGACAAATTATTCGTTTGTTTCCACGAAAACTTCATCGAATAACAACACAACACAACACAACAACAATAACAACATAATTGTGAAATGATAACCTACTTTCATGCTCAAAACATTCTACCACTTTAAGGAAGGAAGTTAATTAGCTAATTAAATCATTAATGTTGATGGAATGTATAGACCTTATAAATTAACGAAAATTGAATTTGACAATTAATAAAATTCGACTTCCAGGCGATAATAAAATATTGAAAAGATTTTGAGGAGAAAAACTTTTGAATCTCATAAAAATCAACTAATTTAATGAAATTTAATTTTCTGTGACGTAAGAAGTTCTACTTTCACAAAAATATCTCGATAACTTGAAAGACTGGCTATTAACGAATCCCATCAAACCACATGCATTTTTTCTTTACTTGGCTACTAAAGGCATAAAAAGGCACTGAATCATTTCAATTTCAACAAATGAGGAAATAAATAAATCAATTACCTCGTCATAAACTGATCATCTTAAAAAATAAAACAAAGACAAAAATTAACAGTAAACAGTATTCACAATTTTCAGAACAACGTTTTCTTTCCGTCAAACTTTCATTTAAAACTGAAGTATAAAAATACTTTATTACCGTCATTTAACGTAAAAACATTACCCCCTGACTAAAGAGAAAACAGGGGATATGACGAAGAGCAGGTGAAACAATTACTATGTAGCTGTCCGGGGGATCACTGGAATACACCTTTTCAGAAATGACGTCAAAGAAATTGGAATTCATCTTCTGTTGCTTTCCAGGGAAACGGTTGTCAAATTCTACGTTCTGTAATATTCCACAATCAAAACAGCGATCGCGAGTGCCTGAAGAAAGGTTTTTCACGAAAACGAGGCTTTTCCAATATGATCTGAAATTTACAAAGATTTTTCCGTAGATAAAGGCATCGATAAACCTTTCTGAATTTAGTATGCACATGAAATATTTCTTCCTGGAATTTCCAATCCATTCCTTGTACAAATAAATGTAAAAATATTTAGGCAATTTCTGAAAAGATCTATTTAATTAATGAAGAGTTAGGTATTTATATATATTTACTCTGCAGTTTCTAATGACTTAAGTTCCTAGTGGCTTGCCACATATATACACTTGTTTTCAAAGATAAGACAGCCAGCTACCAAACAAAGATGACAGTCCTGCAGAATTTGTATTTTTCATATACCTGAGAGTTTGAATAAATATACAGGAGCAAAATACTTCTCTTTTTAGAAAATAAATAAATTAATATATATCACTTTCTAAGAAACCAAATAAGAATAAGTAATGCTACACTCTCCTCCTTTGTGTCTATTGTTTGATTTTGTATTAAATATCTTTCTTATAAAAGGTTAATTTTGGCTATATAACAATTTGGTTAGGTTTGGAAGCTACATGTTCTATATAATCCAGGACTGATCATAACAATACCTTCTTCAAAGAAATAACTGCTCATATTAATTTTTGTATATTTACCCTTTTCTTGAAAATAAATTAGCACATAAATTAGGTGAGATAACGGCTAAATTAATAGGCACAGATTTTTGCTTTATTTTGTCTTGTCTTGTTTACCCTGTTCGTCTTGCTATCTCTAATTGAAATTTTTAACAGTTTTATAAAAAACTAGCTAAGAGTGAAAGAAAATTAACATGTGCATTAATTTCTACAAATGAGATAGTATCCACAGAAATTTACAACATTTGGGACAATAGATAAAATACAATCTGTAAATAGTTTAAAAAACATCTTTACTAGATGACATAACCAGATTTTTCTATGAATCACAACAATATTAGGTATCCAATTGCATATTTGTATCAGCATAAATATTATCTTATGGTCATGGTCTGTAGCTACCTTACATGAAGAAAGGACTGTAACAGAAGCATAATTAGAGAGAAATACATTTATTTAGCTGAGCGAAAAAAGCTTGTTTCTGCGTAGAACGTGTGACGTGATTGTGTATATTCATGACATATATGAACATATATGGAGTTAGAAGAACAAGTATAATCATACGGATTTTCAACAAGGGGCGCAACTATGAGTAACTTTCAACAAGGGGCGCAACTATGAGTAACTTTGGTGTGTTTTTAATATTACATGGAAATATTTTTAATAAAATATCAAAATATACCAAACTGCCAATACTAGTGTTAAAATGCTTTTGTTTGGTTTCAGTGTTCTCGATTTCCCAAAATAATTCTTCCTGAAACTCTGGGTAATTGAGTGTCACTCGTCCAGTGAAATATATGCAATTTTGGTAAACAAAAAACAAATTAATTGATGTTTACATTATACAACGCATTTACCTGTCACGTTTTGTTGCATCAGGTAGTTTCATTTTTAAAAACTTTACAGTGACTTTTGTAACCATTGAGGTCAAAAATAAATTACTTTTAATATAAACAAATGATACCTTACATTAATGGTAAAAATTCAGATGTAAATATATTTGAATAAACGTTTTTGACGTTATTTTGGACAAATTTATATTCACATTCATTTACAGCACAGAAAATCCACATTTACTTTAAATATTATAAAAACGTTTTAATACATTTAATGTTGACATTCGCTACAATATACACATCGATTGTAATTAAACATCGTTTATACAATAAGTATAGAAACAGAAATATTGACAGTTTGCATGAATGGAAGTTTTATAGGCAAACTTTTCTATAGCGAAATGAAATATTAAGCGTGTATTATGACTTGTATGTACTATAACAGGTGTTGAACCTATATGGTAAATAAAGATGGTGAATATAAGTAATTACACAGCTTTATATTACAACAGAACAGTTTTGAAATTAATTGCACATATTTAAACATTTTATTAGTGTACTGCATTTCCATAAACATTTAACTTTTATTGTGCCCTGTAACATCAATACACCATATTACTCATTCAAATGAAAGCTAACAGAATTAATAGGAATAACAACAATGACCACAAAAGCAACATGAAACAAACTAAATAAAACAAATTTCACAAAACATTCCTAATTATTCATACTAATTAAAACACTATACATAGTATCTTTTCCTGCAAAAAATATATAGTACCTAAATAGTATCAGTGATGGAAAACAACAATAATAACAATAATAATAATAATGACAATAATAAAAGCATAAAAATAAATCTTCTTATTAACAAATTTTTTGTTCCATTCATCAACTATTTCCAACCCTGTTCATATGAACTGCATGAGTAGTTGTGTAATAATTTAAAATATTGTTTGGGATGGCTAACTAATTATAACATAACAAACTTTATTAACAAATGTTTTCATCAACATTATTTAAGATTCATCTTCACCATATATACATTTGACAACATGTATTTACTACTAGAAACTGGATGATACAAAAGGATAAAGATGATACAAAAATATAAAATCGTCTCCTGAATCTTGCATACTGTATAAACTGTAATTCTCACGTCACGGTTTTGAATTAGTGCCATGAAAATTCTACTTACATATCACTTCTCATGAGTCCATAAAACAAGGGCTTCAATGGATATTTCTATATCCACTTCTACATAATTTAAATTAAAAGAAGCATAAATAGTCATTCAAAAAAGCATAATGGACATCATTTTAAAAAGCAAAAAAAAAAGGAATAAAATCCTCTATTATATATAGCAATCCTGAAGCTGATCAAACATCACTGTTCCATAAAAAAATACTTTAAGTAAAGATTTTACTTCATTTAGGTAGGTAAAAAAATATAACAGGTTCTTAAAGTGTTACATTTATCAAATGTGGATATATACAAAGCTAAACTTTCATATGAGACCACCTTCAAAACAGAATTATTGATGCAAAATTATTCCCATCATCTATTATACATAAAAAATACTTGGCGCTTCTATTCTGGCAAGCAAAATGGGGACAAGGAAAAAGGGGACTTACAACAGAAATCATAAACATGTATCATAACAAAGAAAAAAAAAACATATTCTAGCAACAAACAAACAAACAAAAATAACAAAACTTTAATAAAATTAATATTTCTACAGAAAAAAATAATTCTGTAAATTCTGTAAAGGTCTTTTAAATCTTGCAGAATGGAATCTATTTTTTATGTCTAAAATTCTCGTAATCTAAAATTCATTGCAAATTTTTTGAATGACAATTCTTGAACAGTGAGGAACACGGGGATCACTTCCTAAATGAAAAACAAAGGAAATTATACACAATGATGTATTATGATAATGAATTTACACATGAAATGACGATGTGGTGCTTTTCTTTTTACAAGCATACTATTTATAAGCATATTGAAAATTAATTGACCATCCTGAAACCTTTCATGCAAGAATAAAAATTAACAATTAATTTGCACAAACAGAACTTTTTCTAAAGAAAATGAACAAACCTAGAAATTAAACCTTCAAATTCATGAATTTAAACAGTGCAGTGTAGTGTGATCCTGAAAACAAACGAAGTCGAATAAATCCCATTCATTATTGAAGAAAAATATTTTGCACATTTATTTTTTGGTTGCAGCATGGAAATAAGTGTTCAGTTTCTAGAATTGTAAGATATGTAAGATATTTAAGATATTTTGAAGACGTTTCTTACTGATAATTTGTAGGGATAATTCCAGAAACATAATTAGCAGTGTTTGTGTATTTATAAAAAATCTCTTAACATAACTTAACATAATCTTTAGACAACAGCACCTATCCCAGTGCAAAGAAAAGTTGTCATTCTAAGCCAACAAAAGAAAAGTTGTCATTCTAAGTCAACTGCATGCAAATACTGATATGAAACTGAAGGTAAATGAATACTGATAAGGAACTACATGTAAACTACATGTAAATACTTGAATCCTTTTGTAAGTATCAAACACTCCGGTTAGCTAATTAACTTACCTTGGGTAAGGTGCATAAACTACCCTAGGTGTATGCTGGTCATCTGAGTAATGTGGTTCAGCACTTCCATGCACTTGATGTGGAGCACCCATGTGCTGTGGTTGGTAGCTACTTTCTACTTCCGCTGCACTCATTATTACTGACGATTCCTGAATGTAATAAATAAATATAGTAAATTTCCCATTTGATGAAGATGACATCATAATAATTCATAGGGTGCAAAAACAGCAGTACATCAGCACAACTGTGTTAGCATGGAATTGAATTGCACTGTATAATAGCGGCATTTATCCTACTCACACACTGGTTATGGGAAATTATTTTATTATGAAAGATGAAGCAGACATAAAATGCTTATTAAGGATACTGCGGGGGAGTTTTGGTAAAAATTTTTTAACTTTTTCACAAACATTTATGTAAACAAAAAACATTTCCTCTATTTAATAAGACTTTTATTTTTCGAAGTAGAAATCCAGGAAAATCCCATAAATCCCTATTTCCCATGATTTGTTTAAAATTTGTTTTAAAATATATTTCATAAACAATTCTAAAAACTAACTGAATAGGAAAAAATATTTATAAGATGACCAGCACACATTTGCTGATCTTTGCGTATGATGTGAAAAGCCTTTATAATCGTGTATGAATACAATAATCAGTGAACGTGGGACAGTTTATTCAAATTGAATAGGGAATATGTTTACAAAAGAAATTCTTTGAAGTGTAATATCTCGAAAGTATTTTTTTGAAATAAAATTTGTTCTCCTGCTATGTTTTTCATTCCTTTGCCAAAACTTGATGTCAGATTTAAGGAAAATGTTTTTAACAAGAAGAAAAATAAATTTTTAAAACCTGGTTGCCATTACATATAAAACAAAGTAAATCAATATATATGCTGCTTTAAAAAGAGGCATGTGTTGTTGAGTGGATTTTTATAATAATATGTAAGTTTATTGGCTGATAACTTTTGAATATAATACAACAAGATCAATTCGTGACATGGTTTTGTAAACATGTTCATTGCAAATACAGTGGTATAATTTTATTTTGATATAAAAACTCGTTTTAGCAAAGGAGCATTTTGAAGATAAATGAACCGTTTTCTCTTTTTTTTGCTAATTGCTACCAAAAATATTTTGCTTAATAGCCACACGTTTAAGCTTACTATATAAAAAAAATTATATAAAAATATTATGCAAACATTTTATTAACAATAGAAATTACATGCTCATCAAAACTCCCCTGTAGCAACCTTAAGTAAAAAATGTGTAATTTTTACAACACTATAATGGTGGCCAGGTTTCTGTATGAGGAATGCAGTTTTGGCTTATTTGTTGTCATTAGATTATTTTTACATGAAAAATATCATCGTTTTTGATCTTCAAGCAGATTAAAATCATTCAGATGAAGAATGATACAAAATATCAGAGACTGATTTTGTGGGTATGAATAAAATACAGACTTAACAAATGGTTCTGGTCAGTAACTTATGCTGAGTAACATGATATAAGAGCTTACAGCTTCTAAATGGATTGGAGTTTGCGTGTGAGACATCTGCCATGTATTCTGTGGTGTAAAACCTGCAACTGTTGGAACTATATACGGACTATTTCCACCATGAAGATGCATTTGTGCTAACTGGCTTGACATCTGCGGTATTGAAACCTGCATTTGTTGCATGGTATCCACTGGCGATGGACTTACTGGAACCTGAGAGAAATGATCAACCATAAGCTGATAACAAAGTTAAAGCATATTACAATACTTTATTTATTATTTTACTATTTTAGTTAAAGATATATATCATAGAAGGAAATTTAATATTAAAATATTATTCAGTTTTTACATGTTTATAAGCATCACTGGAATTGCATAACAGAAGAAGTTATAGTTTCTTATCAAATGCTTGCATGATCATTGACATTAACTTTAGTTAAATTGTCTATGAAGTGAATTTGACTATAAATTAATATGTGCGAAAATTACTAAGACATTAAAGAAGACATACATAACACAAGAAATTGTTTTTGATAAGTTCAGATGTCCTACACATACACTGCATTATTTGGTAACATGTTCTTCCATGTGTGGGACACCAAAATTAATTCTGCTCAAAATAATCAAGTGCATAGTAAGTTCTTTTTTCAAAAATATAAAATGGATAAAACCAATGGCATACCCCATGTGGAGAAACAGCAACTGTATATGATTGAGGCTGAACACCCCAGCTACCACCTGTTACCGGGAGCTACATAATAAATAAATGGATGTGACAGAGCTTTATACAAACATTGCATAGAAACTAATAATAAACAAACAAACATCTAATTATAAAATTTAAAATCAAATACAGATGTATATATACAACTAATTGTCTTGGAAAATAAATTTAGAAATAAATAAATAAATAAATTTTTGCCTATATATGTTATTTATAATTGTCGTCTACTAATATTGAGGGATTTACACAAACCCATAGGATGGGTGCCTCCTGTTACTACTAATAAATATAGCATAGCTGTAACACAGTTTGGTTTACATGTAACAAAGAAAAGTGCATGTTTTTGTATTTTGACAGTGAAGTGCTTATTATTCTTAGCATGCTAAATGCAAATTTATTGTGGAATGACAATTTTGAAGCACATTAATGGAAAAAACAATAAACAATTGAAAGCTTACAGGATATGCAGCCATAGCAGCATTAGTTCCATGACCTTGACTCATCTATAAAATCAAATAGAAGTCAGAAATCAAATATCTAATAGGGATATAAAAACCAAGAATAAAATTAATTAAAAATTATTAATCTTTTAATACATCTGTTGTTCCCTAAATAAATCAAATCAAATCTGATATTTAACTTTTACCAGGGGGTTAATTATTTGCGATAAAAGGGAAAGTTGACTAAAGCTAGTGACAACCCCCTGGTTGTTGCTCATATAAAGATTTTTCAATAAACAGGACAGAAGGATTAGCATGTTATTTTCTATCTGGAGTAATTTATGTTTTCTCTCTCTGGAAATTTCCGAGCTGTTTTCCCAGGAATAAAAACCTAATTATAGCAGTAACATTTAGTAGAATTTTTTACCATTTGATTCTGTACCACTGGAGCTACTCTTGCTGTAGGCTGTGTGTGTGCCCCACCCGTTCTAAAATAACAACAGTAACATATTACAAAACCTTGACATAATTCTACCCAAATCATACAACCATACATACAACTCTCTGGCTTTTGATTTCTGAAGACACTTTTCTAGTTGCATATAATGTTTGTTAACATTCCTTCTCACTTTTTTCATACATTAATGCTAAGCTGAAAAATTACTTCCAAGTATTTATTTATTTATATATTTATTTGTTTGTTTATTTATCAATTTTTACCCAGGATAGCCTCTTCAGTACTTAAAGTATGATTATCATTGAGGATCCTGTGATCGAAGTCCAGGATAGCCTCTTCAGTACTTAAAGTATGATTATCATTGAGGATCCTGCGATCGAAGTACTTAAAGTATGATTATCATTGAGGATCCTGCAATCGAAGTCCTGATTGTAATTAAAGCTCCTATCTGAGCTACGGAAGTTTCTAATTGGCTCTGGAGGTCAAGCAGGAATTTCTACTCAATGAGACAACTCCAAAGACAAATTGTCATCCAAGGGCAGGATCAAACCATGGCCATTCGACAATTTAGACTTTATGTACCTAGATTATAGAGGCAAGTCAATACACATGCCTTTATATTAACAAATATTAACAAATTATATAATAGATAATAGTAAATGGCATAATTTGATCTCATAGACTGGGATTACTACAAATAATATAAGACAAAGATATGTGAATGGGAGACAATTTTTCTTCCTTTCTTTTCCAGTCCTTCTATGTTTCTATGTGTCAAGAAGGGATAAGTAAATGGTTTACTTACGAGACAGGACTTCTAACGTCATATCCAACATATCCCTATAGATAACCATAGTATTTATATCATACATTTTTGCAGTACTGGCTGTGACTAATTACAAGCCTTGATCAGAACAAACACATAACATATAAACATATATATTAAAAGGTGCTATCCCTCAAATTTTTTTATTGACACTTTCGAAGTAGAATATAAAGTTGTAAAAGTGTGCCAAATATTACCCGCAATTACTGCTCCAATCTAGAGATATTCCAAATAAAAGTTTCCGATTTTTATTTCCAGAGACCCACATTAATCCTCCGTTTTAATGACTTCCTCTGCTAAGGCTTGTCGGTTTGTATTTCGGTAGCTTGTCGGTGCATATTTCGGATAATTCGTTTAAAAAATTGAAAGAAAAATCTTTTCAAGCTCATAAAAAACGTTTTATTGTTTGTTTATACTTATTCTTATTGTTTGTCAATTAAAAAATTATTATTTATAAATTTAGCTGTGCAAAACATAGCTGGTTCCCATGGAAATGGAATCATTCAAAACAACTCTTTGTTGATAGTAGAAATAGCAAAAACTGTCAGTTTTTCAAAAATTTAAGGCAATGTGCTACAAATTTCAGATCAAGATCATGCTGTATATTCTAACGAATATAATAAGTTTACATTACAAAAATAAAAAAGTTTGAGGGACTTTAATAAATAAATTAACAAATGAAAAATGGAAAGCAAAACATTCACACGTAACAAAAACAAGACAAAGCACACACACAATAAATATCCTTATGGATGATTATCTATGAACTTCGCCACATTTCGAATGAATTCTTCGATGATTTTCAAACTCTGATGAGAATACTCTCCAGAAGATGAAATAAATAAACAAATAAATAATTATGGCAGTATCGTAAGATGGTATCAGTATCGTATATTGTTTACATGTTTTTATAAAAAAACCTGGTCAATAATAAGAAACTTTGTTCTAGGTGCACAAAAAAAGTTACAAAACTCTTATAACTACAACCAAGTTAACAAGTAAATATCCTTCATTTAAGCAATTGATTTTACTTCTTATT
>JANTOQ010120598.1:0-14133 GCA_027564595.1 Bythotiara depressa | reverse complement strand
TAAAGGGAAGCAGCAATTAAAAACATTGTTATATCATTTTTCTTTCTACTATGTGTGAACACAATGAAAGATTTTGCTATAATATCACTACTATGTTTTTGTTTGCATAAGTAAACTCGATACAAGGTTATTTTTCTCTCTTGATTTTTTCTCTCTCCTTTTTTGAATGAACATGGTAAAGAAAAAGCAATGTGTTAGTAAACAATGAGTTAGATTTTCTCTTTTTCTTTTTGTTATCATTTGATTTAAACATTCAGTTTGAATAGCAGGTAAAGGAAAAAAGTTGATTCATAATAATTGATTAATAAGAAATAAGATGACACGTGCATTGCAGACCTTCATGTATTTGATGAATTCATATTCCGATTCAAAGATGCTAGTATAATGATAAACATCCTTGTGAGTTCTGGCCTCTTGCACACAATGAATCGCATAAAGATTTTCAATGCCTTTTTATGCTTGTTGAATTTTTGCTTTGTTTCCCATTCAGTAATGTGGTAGTTGAATGTGGTATTAGCAGTATGAATTGATTACTAACAGACTGGAGAGGTGGATGGTGAGTCTGAGAGAGCGCTCAACATGTAGAGGATCAACAAGGTGTTAAATTCATCTGAAGCAGCAGTAAAAAAGATGAAATGCAGTAGGAATGAGGAACTCTACATTTGACTTGTGCGACGATAGTGATAATGAGTGACAATTATAATGCTTGTAAAGTCTCTTTGTAAAATGTCTTTCATGATTCTTTTAAAGTTTTCTTTTCATAACAAGAGTTGCTTTAACATCAATTCTTTATCCTCTTTAGTTTCCTGTATTAAAATTTTGTTCACAGTAATTAGACCCTTTGGTGTAACCAAACATAATTACATTAAAGGAGTGGTCCCATGAAAAAAATCGATTTCTAAAAACAAAAAATTTGGATTCAGCTCCTAAAAATTGATACAGACCAATTATTTTCTTATATCTTGTGATTTTCCTGTTTTTAACAGTAATGCTGCAAACTTTTTAATTTTGCGGACCGTGCAAAAGCAGCTATCAAATAAGTTTTGTGACGTCATTGTCGACACAGTTCAAAAAATCTTAAAAGATGTGTGAACAAAATTTTTCAAACAGGCTCTTGAAATATAAGCATTATTTAGTGGCAATTTTAAAAATAAATCATGTATTCTGGTGGCTTTAAACGTTAACATCATCTGGAGAATAAGAAAGCTCAGTTTCCCTTCTTCCAACGATGAAGACCAAGAAGAAATAAAAGAAATATTGTCTTCCCTCATGGGCTTGCATCCATTTCAATTTGAACCCAAATGAGTCATATAAACTGACGATTCTGAAAAAAAAAAAATTCAAATATATATATATATATATATATATGTATATATATATATTTAGGAATTCTATGTACGAACTTGTGAATCTTCCATAAAAACTTCACCACAGTCGTTTTTTCTACTGTATGTAATCACACAACAACTTCTTCATGGTTTGTTTTTATTCCTTGTTAAGCTTTCTCTAAAAAAAGTATATATATACAATCTGTAAAAATACCGTTTTATTATGAAAGGTTTCAATAATTTAAGATAAACAATTAATTAACAAAATTGTATAATCAGTAAAACATTTTTCCAATTCTACACAGGGTCAAGATAATCAATCATCAAAACACAATGAATTTATAAAAAAAAATATTTTGAAGAAACAGGAAAATATTAAAGCGATGTAAGAAATACGAATACATAGAGAATCTTAAAATCTTGTTCAGCACTGCTAATCAAAATGTAAATGACAGATTCTTATACTGTCATATTTTAGTGGTTTGCTCTTTTTAAATTATTCAACCATAATTATTTTCTTAAATTTTTCATCTCACAGAAAACGGTAAAATCTTATGCCTTCCTTTTTTCTTCTTTCTTCTTGCTGGTTGAATGCTTTTGCAATCCATGGCAGAACAATAAATCATGGTGCATTTATCTTACTAACAACATGTATACAGCAACTGCCCTGAATGAAGTTTGTCATCAATGACATCACATGAAATGTCTACAGCTCATCAAAACTACATCTTTCAACTGCTTAAAACCCAAATGTTAACAGTAATTTTAGGGGAATACGAGGATTTTTCATTTCACAGAATACATTTTCTAGGCTAATTCATGTGTGCTCAATCCATTTTTGTTGAAATTTGAAAATGTGAAATCCACTGGACCACTCCTTTAAATTTAGAATTTAAATTACACTCCTACAGTTTTCTTTGCCTTTTACATAAATATTATCTGAACATTTAAGCAACAATGGCTTTACCCATACATATTTTAATTTATTCTTCTTCACTTAATTCTTCAAATAGACATAATGTTCCACTTAAAATATTTAAAGCAACATAGTGTGTGCTCCAGTCATGTAGTGTTGTGTTATATGTGTAAATGTTCATGTCATATGAGTGATGGTGTCTGTTTATTTGATCAGGATTTGGTTTTTGATGGGGGATTTGGGGCTATTACACCAGGAAAACACTTTGGTAATATCAGTGCTGTGGACACAATTCCTTAAATTGTTTCTGGATTTGTCTCAAGTATATATTATATACCTTCCATTTTCATAGAACTGCTTCTGCAGTTAACAAATAAATTGTATGAGACATGCAGTTCACCTGTATGGATGACCTTTCACGTTGTTAGTACAATTGTTAGTACAATTTTCTTCTTCATTTAAAAACACATAGTGAATGATTTTTCATAGTGGTTTTAGTACAATGTTCTATAAAAAGAAACTTAAGGTGTACAGTTCAACTGAAACATCATCACAATATTATTTGTTTATATAAAGTTTTCTTATTATAATTAAATGAATGAGGTCCCAGTATGAGCTAATTATCTTAGCTTGTCATAATAATGGAAATAATTTTTGTAAACCTGTTTTTATTCCAGCACAACGAGTCTGCCCTTTTTCTTGCTATTGCGAGTGATGATGTTGAAATTGTTGAAATTATACTCAAGGCAAAGCCAAAAATAAACAGAAAACTGGTAAGTATTATTTTTTTAATCAGACAGTGAAACAAATTTATTTGCTTAATTGACATATTTGTAGCTGTGTATTACCTTTTCTCAATCCATTGTTATTTCAATGAGAAAAATTGACAAAACATTGTGCTCGTGTCCAGGGTTCTTTTTTGTAGTTCCTTAATTTTTATTATTTATTTAAATGTCTGAATATGCATAACATGATTTCTTTGAGTGAAGTAGTGTAAGAAAACATTTTGTCACAATGCATTTCACAATGTTTTTGTGACAGTTAAGGCACCTTTAAATAGGAGAAAACCCTGAAACCCTGGATAAAAGTGCATTACAAGACTTTTATTACCAAAATGGATGGGTTCACAATACAAAATACTTTTGAAATGGAGCTTTGAGTAATAATGTACAGAAAATTATATTTATCAGAAAACAGTCCAGTCTGAAAAATATCATAGCAATGTCAGTGATTAATTCGTAACAATCATCTGGTTTTTGGTAACACGTGGCAATGCTGTAAAACATTTATCATATTTTATTGTATGCAAGAATAGATATTGTTAAGGTGAATATGCCACAACCAGAATTATGATATTAACTGTCAAATGATGTCTTACCAATTCAAACATGTTATTGTTACCATATTCAATATCCTCCCCAAGGAAAGTTCTTTTAAATTCTTGAACTTTTATTAGGAAATGTACTTCTATTTAGTATGTTTATGGTTCATGCATTTCAGAAATTATTTCATTAATTTGTTGTTAGGACCAACATGGAATTTTTTTATCTCTAATATTTACCTTCTTCATGTTTAGGGAGGTGATAGGACAGCCCTGCATTATGCAATAATGAGAAGGTCAAATGATGCTATTGTTTACAAACTCCTTGAATCAACCGATATTAAAGTAAATCTGCAAGATAAGGTATAATGTTTTCATTACTTACAATACTACATTTCTGAAGGCTTAATTTAACTTTTGTCAGATGAAAGGCCTTGAAATATGTTGTGAGTGGATATACAGTGAGAAATGAGATGCTTGACAAAACACCACAACCTCTTTCAAAACCTAACAAAGGTCAGCAAAAGAAAGAAAAAATATATAACAAGTGTGAATTCATGTTTTGTACACTGCAGGCAATGGGTACCTTTAACTCTTTGGCTACTAATATGGTTATTAATGCCCATATAAAAAAAACATCTTCCACAAGCTCTCCCTATGCCTGTATTTGTGTTATATACAGGACGTTTTATTTACACAATGCTTTTTAGTCATTTATTTGTATTTTAAATAAATGCTCCTGTATTTAGAAGATATGTAACTAGTACATACATTTCAAAACAAACACAATGGCAGTTAGTTTGACTGTAGATAAAGTCTTGGCCACTTACTAAGCATCTGCCCAGCAAAGCTTGGTAAAAGCATCGACTTCAGCTTTCTGTACATCAATGGAAAACCTTTGGTAAGAGGATTCCAAAAATTATACGTTGCAGGGGTTTATCCAAACATCTATTTGTGTTGATAAGCAACAGAGTAGTGTTTTTTGAAGTTTCAGTCAATCCACCTACCGCACTTAAGAGGCTACCATTTTGAATTATTTTTCTGTTTCTGCCACATTTAAACCAAGAGCAGATTTGAATTACTCATCGAAAAATAAGCCAGCATGCAACGTATCAAAAGCATATCTGCACTGGAAATTTTTTAAATAGTGGCAGCCCTCTGAATTTAGGTCTGAAAAGTTTTTGCCAACCTGAAATCGTGTCAGGTTGGCAATAGGTCGGCAATTTCTTTTGCTGTAGTTTATATCAGATGCAAGAAAATTTTATATTGCCAAACTTTAAACTGTTATCTTTTGTAAGTAAACATGAACGTTAATGTGTCCACTATTATTAACATAAAACCTTATTAAAACTATAGTACAATACAAGTTTTCATAAAAACAATGCAACATTTCGCTCACACAGCTACACATTTCTGAAAGTTATTTTCAGTTATTTAAATTAAATCCCCTATTTAATATTGGATACAAGTCAAGAATATAAACAGGTGATTGCATTCTGTTCTTTATTTATTGTATTTTAATTTTTTAAACCATGAATTCATATAATTTTATTAAGCTTCATTGCAAGATTTCCTACCCCCTGCTAAACTAAAATAACACGAGGAGAAAGAAACTGTTGCACACTTTAGCAGACTTGGCAATATAGAAATGGCAGGGGAACTACAATTGGATTGCCTCCAAAGGCCTAAGGCGAGCCAAAAACATTTACTTAAAAATAATCCAGCTGACCATATACAGCAAACCCAAATGCTGCTCCTTATTACCACAGAGAATTGCTTCGGTCATACGAAGTTATCTTCATTAGTTGTTAATTCATTTTCTTTTGTAATTTTCGGCTATTAACTACACTGGAAGGGATTTTCCAAATCCAGACTTTCAAAGCCAGTTCAAAAAGGTCATCTGAATCACTTATGCATTACTTGCGATACACACAATAAGTCCATTGTTGTTAGGTTCTGGTCATTCGTATACTTAACAAGTTGATGAGTTACAAGGAAATTATTAATTATTAATTAATATTAATTCTTTCTGACCAGGCATTTGAAGTGCATTGGATGCTGATAGATGAAGGGAAATGTGATGAAAATTAAGTTATTGACACTTACATAGTGCTAAATATAAAGTCAAATGCTTTTAAAATTTGTTTGTGACACCTATTTAGCATGAAGGGAAATGCATTAAAAATTACATTTGTGGCACTTAGCACTAGATATGAAGGGAAATGCATTGAAAATTAAGTTTGCTGCACTTGTGTATTCAGCACAAGATACAAAGTGAAATGCATTGAGAATTACGTTCCTGGCACATATTTAGCATTAGATATGAAGGGAATTGATTTGAAAATTACATTCAAGGTACATACTGGCTGGAGAATCACAACAAAACTGTACTCAAATGTTAAAAGAAGGCAACATGAGCCATTCAAAGCTACCATATATTGGATCACGTGACCTATAGTCTAGGCGATCCAAAACAGGTTCACCTCAGTAGCCTCTAGGAGCTATAGTGCTAGCAGTAGCATATAACTTATCCGAAGTGAACCTTTCTACAAACAACTTTGCTCCCAGTTCCCTGATCAGTATGAAACACTGTTAAATTGTATTTGAATGTAAGAAATGTAAGTTTAACGGTACATGGAATTGTTGTTAAGTAGTATTTTGATAAATGAAACAACCATTCTCTGTATGCAAAATCGTTGTTAAATAGTATTTTACAGTTGTGAAATAAATCTTCATTAACTTATGAGAAATTGCCATTAAACTGTGCTTTAATGAGAGAAATCTTAATTAATCACATGGAGTGGCCATTAAACAGTAGTTTAACAAAATACATTTTTGTTAATGCTCCATGAAATTGCCATTGAACAGTGTTTTTACAATATTCGTGGTATGTGAAATCGCATGTTAAAAAGTATTTAAATGAAAGAAATCTTCATTAAAGGTATGTGAAAATGCCGTTAATCAATATTTTGACAATGGAGATCACTGTCCACGGTACGTGATATGATGTGTAACAGCGTTAAGTAATAATAAACTTATTTATATTGGATCAAATTCTGCTGACCAATTCTGCTGATCTGAAGAGATTGTAGGCCAGCATTCAGGTTGGCATTCAGCAATGCTGAACTTAATTCAGAGAGCTGTAGTGGTAATCGTTACCCTTCCAATACACATTATTATAGTGAAAGTCTTCTTATTTTTCCAGATTTGAAAATACCATAAAATTACTTCCAGTATAGATATGCTTTTGGTACTTTGCATGCTGGCGTATTTTTTGATGAGGAATTCAAATACTGTATGCTGTTGGATTTAATGTTGCAGAAACACAAAATAGATAGGTGTATATATGGGTACATTTATATTTTAGTCCATAGAAGGTCTGAAATGATAATCGTTGTTATTTATTTGTTCAAAATCTACTCATAAAGCTGGGTGCAAATGTATCCAACATTTCATCCAACATGTTGGATGAATGTTGGACATGTTGGATAAATGTTGGACAGTTGTTTGTGCATGCATCCAACATACGTATCCAACATTTTATCTATGGAGTGTTTTCATTCAATTTTCATTTTCATTTGCACTGGCATGATGGTGAGAAAACAGTTGGCTCAAATCATGGTAATTTCTGAGCTAATCCATTCAGATGATGTGAAGGAAACACGAGGTAAAACACGTAAATGGGTGAAAAGAAGAGAAACCCATGGTTAGTTCAATAATATCATACACGAATTACTGATAGAAGACCCGATTGGATTTAGAGATATGTTTCATATGACTCATTCAGACTTCAAAACTATTTTACAATATATTGAAAAATAAATCAGCCTTTGCGCTACCTTGCCACAGGAGAGACATTTCAATCTTTAGAATTACAATTTCGCATATCTGTAAGAGCAATTTCCTACATAATAAAGGGTGTCTGTGATGCTATCGTTAGATTTATGGTTCCAATATACATAAAAGTCCCCAGTTTGACTGATGAATGGCTGGAAATAGCAGAGAGCTTTGAGGATAGATGGAATTTTCCACATGCACTAGGAGCCATCAATGGAAAACACATTGTAATTCAAGGGCCGAAAGGAGGAGGGTCCCATTTTTACAATTATAAACACACATTCCATAATTATAATGGCAATCGCTGGTCCAGATTACGAGTACTTGTATGCAGATGTAGGTACAAACGGGTGAATTAATGACGGTGAAGTATGGAATAAAAGTGGAATGTTTTAAGCGATTGAAAATGGAACAATCAAATTTCTAGATGATGATTACCTGCATCCAAACACAGTGAAAGCAGCCTATGTGTTACTGAGAGATGACACATTTGCATTAAAGCATTATATGATGAAATCTTACCCGCAACAAAACCTGACTTTAGATAAACGAATATCCAACTACCGACATTTGCGCGCAAGACATTTCTGAAAACCTCTTTGGTATCTTGGCAAACCGGTGGAGAATATATCCGATCCTGATCGGATGGAGTCATTAATAATCACAACTCTGGCTTTACACAACATGCTGAGAAAATGTACCAATTCCAGAAAGCTGTACAGTCCCAGCTCATTGCCTGGGACATGTGTGAAGGTGACGTAGATTGGCAGTGGGATAAATGTTGATAGAAAATAGTTTATTTGTAAATGTTCTTTACTCGTATCAGAAATATATAAATTAAATACAGTTCAAATTCTATTGTGTGTTATTATATTAATCCTGAGATGTGAGCATGGACATGTAACTTTGTCTTGGTGTATGTTGATTGTTGTATGTTGACCCGACATAACCTGCTGGTGAATACGATGTAATAGAAGAAGTTAGTGAAGAAATCTGATTCATCTCAATGTCAAATATAGCATAATTTATTTTCTTCTCAGCTATCATGCAAGAGCGTTTTTCAAATTCGGATAATTTCTCATCAATATATATTGCAAATTTGGAAATTTTCTGAGTTTCCGGACTGGCTGGTTTAATTCTAGTAGTGATAGCTTGGGTACAGCGTGACAGTAGATTGAGTTTTTTTTCTGCGAATGATTTATTTTTCACAGCTCTTACATAATTTGGTGCCAATTCCCCATCTGGATCCTCGTCTTTCCAGTTGCTTATGGTATCACAACTTTTCGATGCACCTATCACAGGTCACAGGAATTCCAAGCGGTCCATATGGATCCACGAACTACGATACAATTTGTCTGTACTCTGTCCACTCTTTGTAGCTTTTTGTTTCGCCATTTCTTGACCGAGTTGCCCCTGTAATCCATTGGTCTTTGTCTTTACTGATGCTATGGTTGTTTCAAAATGTTCAGCTAAAGCAGTGTAGGTGAGCTCTCTTACATCTCTTTTTGTATACCTTTTATCATAAACATCTCAAAGGCATGGATTCTTCTGTTCCAGCATGTCAATGACCTCACCAACTTCCTCGCCTGTCCAATCTTTTTTCTCTGTTTTTTTATCGGCTTCTTTAGCGGTGGTACGTGATGCATCTTTTCACTTCACACCTTTTCTTTTTGTTGATGTAGAGTTCACAGGCAATGAACTAAATTCCTCCTCACTGGAAGACAGATTACTTTGTTGTTGACTGGCCATTTTGCAACACATAAAGAACAATTATTAACTTTGTTTTTGAATTTAAAAATATGTTACATTCGAATTCTCTCATTCTCTCATTTGAAATTGTGTTCCAAATGTATATTAATTGGCGACGTTGGATGAAATCAATGCAAATGTTTCCAACACACAAATCTGCTACAAAATGACGGACGATGTTGAATGAAACATGTTTTTTCATCCAACATCAATTTTCGAATTGATGCAAACGTATCCAACATTTCATCCAACGTTTATTTTTGCAATGTTGGATGAAATGTTGGTTACGTTTGCAGCCCGCTTAATGATATTGTAACACTTTTGTCAGTTTGAGCTATAGAACATCATTATTGTTGATTGTAGTCAGATACAAAGTCAATTTTTCACTTTGACACCACATTTTGTGCCATTTTGTTTATTGTTTGTTTTGTCCATACTTGATTTTACTTGATTCAGATTCCCTAAATCATGTAGTTTTCCAACATTTCAGTTTCAGTTACAGCCACAAATGTGATGTTATGTACAGTAACAACTTTTGAAATTTAATTCAGTAGCCAAAGAGATAAGCATTTTTACTCCAGTAAAGAGTCATCTTATCTTGACTATAAGAGACAGTTAAATTGAAGTTACAATACCTCATAAAGCCTTTTTCAATGTGTACTGTAACTCTGCAAAGTTAATGCATGCCATAGTCTGTTAGTACAGTATTTGTCTTAGCCTTTCAAATATGAATGTGAAATGTAGATGAAAAACGAGCACAAAATATGTATATTGTGTCTTTATAATTGAACTTAAATTTATTTTATTTAGGATGGTGACACACCTTTGCATCAAGCTGTAAAATTTGACAATTACAAAGTTGTTTTCGCCATTTGTTCTAAAGGAGGAGTTAACTATAACATCAGAAACATTGTTAGTGTCACGTTTTCATACTTTATCCTGTATATAAGTATAAGCCCACCAATATATCTAACAGAGGGTATTACATATCTGTTTATAATTCATATAAATTTAAATAGGTTCACTTATCATGTAATAGGAAAATTATGTTTCAGTAAAAATGTTTGTTACTATGTAGTTACCAATAAATTATGTTTATTCTGGTTAACTTCAGGGTGGAAAATATTTATTTTATTACAATACGGAATTGAATTTCAATACTACCTTATTTTTTATTACTTTGAAAAATCAAGGGTGGATTTAGCTGTATGATATCCAAAGAAATGTTTAACATCTCCTTCGCACATTTTCAGGGGACATCCATTACTATTTTGACTACGGTTTTAGTTCCCTGAAATTAGGTGTCCTATGTTTTGTATTTAAAAAGAACTAAACAAAGCAAAGTAGATTGTTTGTCAGGTCACCCACCACCCATGCTTTTTTCTTAACAAATTTTTAATTTCCTGCCCAAATAGCACTGGTGGTGCTATTGTATGTAGTGTAGTAATGGAGTTGTTATTGTAGTGCCATATAATTGATATCAGGAAAGGCCGGAATCTTTGTAGACTAACGTCGCAGTAGTGCTTTTAGTGCTTGTATGAAGAACTATGTTAATGCTCAAGAAAAATAGGAACCTTGAGGCAAATAAATCTCAATCTTTCGAGGCACAAATACTTTTACATACAACTGAAGAAGGAAGGGTCTGAGCTGGAAATATCATTACTAGGAACCAAAATGACACAGCATTAAATCCCTTCATGTTTTTACAAGCAGCCAATATAGGTGTCCTAGGAAATAGGTGAATCAGTGAATCAGTGCTGGCAAATTGAGCTGTTCTGACACCAACGTTCTATGTCTTGCTTATATGGAGCTGTTTAAGAGGTACTTTGCTTTTAACCCATGATTTTATATAAATGGCTACCCACTCTTCTGTTTGAAAGAACACCCTGATAGAATTCTAGTTCTTTTCAAACTGCTGAAAACATGTATAAAAATATTAGTCTACCATTTGGCACAATTTTCTTAAGGAATAATGTTGGCAATAAATTCAAAGGAAGGAAGCTGGAAAACGCTACTCACAGCACAATATTCACAATACATAGTTAGGAAGCAATAGGTATTGAGAAGAATACATTTGGCATGATTTTGGGCCATTTTCCCTATAAAATCTATCATTTATACTACGACTTGAAAGGGTGGCTTGTAGGAAAAGTTTGGCGACAAATATGGAGGCATAAGTATATTATGTTCATATGTTTCCAAAAATGCTTAGGCCAGTTATACATTGTCTTGGCATAAATTACTTCCAGGGAATACTTGGGTCTGAAATCTTGGAAGTTTCTGGTAATTTTTATACGGCTTCAAAAAAAAAAATTGTTAATGCTCTCTACTCATTGGGCCTCTCATTCTGGATGAGCACCACACTTAAAAAATATAAATTCGCCCCTGAATACATAAAAAGAATGGATCTTTAATTAATATTTTGCTAATCTTCTCTATTTATAAACATGTGATTATAAACTCTTGACAATTAAGATAACTTGATTCTTTTTGACCGATCTTAAAGGGCAACTAATGTTTAAAAATAAGTTTGTTTATTAAAGCTTATAAATATTTAAAAAAATATAAAGCATTTACTTATTCCCCATTAGTTCTTGACTAAAGCCACTAAACGTTCCTTCCAGTGCTCAACACAGCTGAAGAAGAAGAGTCTGGGAATTAATTTGTGACATCAAGCTGGATCTACTTTTTCAAAACATTACTTCTCGACATTTGTTTGAATGTTGTTCTTGCGAGAAGAGAGAAAGGTAAAATGGAAAAATATAATTGCTGTTTAAATTTTGTACTGTAGTTCTGTTTATAACATAGTCATATAGTTTGTATATTAATTTGTATATAATTTTCATGTTTGTAATTTGGATTATTAAAATTTCTCATCAACTTAGAGGACTATACGCAGCGAATCGAAATTGTCTAAAGATCAATTTTCAATTTGAAACAATACACACGGAAAGAAGAAAATGATTCTATTTGAACTTAGAGGGCAGGTTTTTTGTAAACAAAGTAATGCTGAGTGAAAGGGCCTTGATGAAAAAATCGAAGTAAATCTGTTTTTAGAAGGTTTCAAAAGATTAAAATAATCTGTATTCATTGATATGCATTTTATTTATACCATCTAGTTCATGTCTAGTTAACTTTGATACTCTTGACAACATTTTGACTGGAATAATGTTGGCATAATAATATAATTTTCACAAGTACACCAGTGCATATTTTCCAGGCGACTAGATTCTAATTCTTCATTGCTGAGGCATTGCTTGAGGAGGAAAATTCACTTCCTAAATTAAAATTCATTAACGCTTCTGAATTAATTCTGCACAATTCTGCATTAGAATATTCTAGCTCAAAAATATCAATTTATTCATTATCGGAGTATGATACCTTGAACATTTTATGTGCTTGACTTACCTTACATTTATACTTCACTGCTGCATGTTTTATGTTTTTAAGTAGATAGAGCCAACTTGACTATACTCAATTATACTCAATTCCATGATTAACCGTGGATGTGTATATAAAATTTTGTTGTTGAATGGTGGCGAGCATAAGGGGAAAAGGCAAAATAAATGTTAGTGAAACTTCATATAAACTATTAAAAACTCGTTTTTTTAAATTAAATACACTATCATACATGTTTTCCATTAATATTGTGTATAAAAACCAGAACTTATTTTTAAACATTACTTGCCCTTTAAAAAGTGTTATGTAATATTTACTGCGAATTCTCTGTTGTTCTACAGAAATCAGTCCTTTAGTTCCTGATACATTTTACCAAAGTTACAATGCCTGGTTACTATATTTTTCCTTTTTTTAAAAATTCCAGAAACATGTTATTGAAACTTTGTGTTTGGAAGAAAAAATTTTGTGTTATGAGAAACAAGGGCCTGTTCCTCCAGAAAAGTAAAACATTTATATATAAAGTTATTTCCTTGCACAAGGACTTTCCTTGAGACAGCATACTGTAAGGCTTTTTAAGAAAGTCAAGTGACCTTAGTACTCATTGTAATTTTTATATATGATACTCAAAACTACTTTCATTATTATCATTTTGTTTTGAAACCTTTAGAATAAGCTCCCAGCAGATATGGTCAACACACCAAACAGCCAGAAATCTAGAGATATTATTAAAGAGTTTAAAAATAGCAGCAATAATGTGAGCGTCATATTTATATATGTTATTTACCTATAGGCATATTACAGATTTCTTTTAGTTCATTGTTGTTCTTCTGTATTGACTATTACAACTGCTTTGCAAGAGTGCATCGTGGTACCATTTTGTTTCTATGATCCAGTTCTTCAAAGACTGGTTAGTTAGTGCAAATTTATTGTGTTTTTTTAAACTATTGTAAGCCTTTACCCAATCTTTTTTACTCCTCACGTGTTTTAATTTTATGCTTGTTTATACAGTATGTATTTGAAGTGTTGAAAATAATTCCAAAACAATGTTCTATAATTATTTAATAAACAATTGATTCAAAGGAAACTGCATGATATTTACTATGATAGAATTTTAATATTTTTGAAATATCTTGTGAGTAATTTTGATGAAAATTACTAAAAAAAGGTATAAAGTTTTATGAACATGATGCGCAGGATGCGACAGCACCGGTTCATAGTAAAGTTCTTTCGATATTGTTGTTATGAAGAAAGAACTCTTATAAGTTTCAGGAAAGAGTTGTTAACCACCAGAGGCATGTAACTCCCGTATATTAATGTTACATCACTCAATGGCAAATAACCATTCACTAGCAGAACAGCAACACTATGAAAGTATTGTCTCATAACAACCATTAATGCAAAAATGTAATAGATAAGAACAGTCTCACCTGTTTGGTTTATTCTAATAATGATCTTCGATTTTGGGAGAAGTATTTCTAGCATTCTAGCGTTTTTTAAATAAATCTTATTTGTTTGATAAGACAGTTGTTACATCAATTACAAATGTGAATTTGAATCTGAATCTGATTCTTGAATACAAACCC
>JANTOQ010120487.1:0-15740 GCA_027564595.1 Bythotiara depressa | reverse complement strand
ATTGTTATAATTTGTGGAGTAATGCTCTGTTACGTAGTTTGACATGTGAATGCAGCATTGCTACGATCTTGTCGGTTAGTTTCCCATCTTTTGCATATGCGCATATGCGCATTTGTATTCCCTTGAAGCCCACTTGATTTTAGTATCACATTCATTCACACCTTTCAATTTCAGCAAGCAATCAGACTAGTTGGTTATTAATCCTTCCTAAATTTATTTATTTATTTTTTCTATATTTATTTTCTAAATAGCTTATAATTATTATTGATAACGGTACATTTAAGTATAGCTTAGCATTTTTCAACAACAATATATGATGTTATTATATTGATGTTATTTATTGTTCCTTTATAATTACTACAATTCCATGGAATGTTAATACTTATGACAGCATTTCCTGTACGGGTCATCTAAAAATCCACCATGTTGATCAATTTTATAATATTTTCTCCCATTATAAGAAAATGTTTTTATCCTGCCTCAGTTTCGTTTGGATGCTTCTGAGTTGTGAGGAAGCTTTAAAACCATGTTTAATTCCAATAAATCTTCATTAATTTTTGGAATGTAAAATCGCACTATATCCAAGTTTTTAAATTAACCTTTAAAATAAACATTCTATTCTATAAAATACACCTTTAAAAGAAAATTTAGACCTTCGAACAAGTGAATTTGCAAGCCAATTCATTAATTATAACTTTTGGTGGTAAGTAAAATTTGTCACTAAACCAGATTTAAAAAAATGTCTGACAATTTTAAGAAACCATCAGACTTTTTTTCTGGTGGGATGTTAAATTGTATTTCTACCCTTCAGCATGTAAAACTGCAAGGCAAGAAATCCTCATTCGTGTAGGGCATATTCTAGAAATATGGGGCATGTCTATTGAGACACCCAGCATCATGCATGGTATATATATATCAAGATAATGCAATTTGGTGGAAAATCAGGCATACTGTATGTTTAAGGATACTGTCTCGTTCTCAAAATCTTTAGAAATTTTTTTTTTATAACAATCAAAAGTTCTAGTGATATATAACATTTATTTGAAATAAGAAATACAAATTTTAATTTGGAAAGGGGGAACGGTGGATAACTTATTTTTCCAACATGTTTCGATCTAATTGATTGTTTTATTTAACAAAAGGCATTATAAACAATATTAAAGATTACTAAATAGTGCGTGCCATTCAAATTTATTTTAATTTATATACTTTATACATTTGTGTCATCATTATTTATTTTTTTCTTCTTCCAACGGTTTAAGAATTATTGTCCCATTAATTAAGGCATGACTTTATTATTTCACATAACTAAAAGTATTAAAATGTTAAAATGAGTGTACTGGTCTTTTGTTAAATCGTGTGTAAATATTAGTTAATCTACAAATGCAACATAAAACGTATGTTTTCTTGGAACAAGAAATTTCCGCAAAACTCTGTCTTTCAAGAGCTCCAAGTCCTCACGATTTTATTGCAATGTAACGAAATTGGCCACGTTCCATACAGCAAAGCCTAGGCTACAAAAGCGTGTCACATTTTTTTTATTACTGTATTTCAATTTTTATCAATTACGTAGAAATGAATATTTTTCTAATGTTTTTGTCATTATTCTTTACAGAAGTATTATTTTAAAAAACGGAGACACACTTTTGTAAAGGAAAGAAAGATGCTTCGAGCCATGTGTTTTTTATGAAAAAATGTTCATGTGGAGGGAACTTGGAGCTTGTTTTACACGAGTGACAAAAAAAAGTTAATAAATGTTTTCTCTTTTCCAAAATAAATCCAGGAAAAATGAGTCATACCGTTAGGTAGAGGAATAATACAGGATTTAGAAAATATATACTTTGATTATTTGATTATTATTACATAATACTGAACATGTGTATCAAGTGTATACAGTATCCTTAAGAAATAAATACAATTAAGTTAAGAAAAGCAAAAACAACATGCAGAAGGCATTTATTATGCAAAGCAAAAAGGTCCAGAATATGCCGTCATGGTACATACAACTATATTTTTTGTAGTATTAGAAAACTTCCTTCATGGCAAAATTGTAGTAGAATGATGTTTTAATTTATGAATTGATGTTTAGCGTAAGATATGCACTAATTAATTTCTAGTGGTTTAAAATAGATTTGTTAATAATTCTTAGGAAAGCCATGTTTGCATTTGGAAACATTAACCCTTTAATGCATAACCTCCTGGTTATATTAAACTTCCCATTGGAAACCTTTATAAGTTGTGAGGAACCAGGGGGTTTTATTGGCTTTTAACAAAATTTATTTTACATTATATTTCCAATAATTAACCCCCTGGAAAAAGTAAATTAACCAAGAAATGACCTAAGATTTGATTCCTTTCCGGGGACACTATGCATTAAAGGGTTTACAATCTCTACTTTCAGCTTTCATTTGCTTAAAACAGAAATCATTTAAGACTTAACCTTAACTTAATGTGAAATAAATTTGGTAAAAGCTGATAAGATCCCCTGGTACCTAGTAAGATTATGAAGGTTTCCATTTAGATGTTTTAACCAGGAGGTATGTTTATGGTTAAAGGGTTCATTTAATGATTTTTTTAACGTTTTTGTTTATTTAGCTTCTTTACTGCTCGATACGTTCCTGTCGCGAGTGCAAGCTGTTGAAAACGAGAACTGCAAAGTGGTATATCTTCATGTGTTGTCAACAAATGTGAGTGCAGTTCTCTTCTACGAACGGAAAGAGTTTAAGAGACACAAGCACTTGCCTCTATATTATGCTATCAGTGGCAGCAAGATGGATGGTTTTTCCTACGTTTTTTATGTTAATGATGGTTCCCCGCCTTGGACCGTGTCGTATCTTTTCATTTGATCATTACTGTTTGTGACACATATTATAATTTTTATCTTGTTCAGTACAGTCCTCAGTACAACTGACAAGCTTGGTCTCCGTTAGCTGGATTTCGAGCTTTGTATTTTTCTGTACAGACCAAATAAAGAGTCAGTATCCCCTTAAAATAAAATTCTTTTGTTTTCACCTTTTGTATTGCATGATGAAACCAGTGTTGGCTGTCATTATTGATCCATGAATAATATAGTGAGACCAGCATGTGTTTGTAGAAAATGGTTTCTAGAAAAACAATGTGTTGTAAATACTGAATGAAGAAATAAACATTGTTCCTTTGGTAACTATACATGGTGAACTCTTTAATGCATAAGCATACCTCCTGGTTTATTAGAATTCTCATTGGAAACCTTTATCATTTTATGATGGAGCAGGGGGACTTCTCAGCTTTTACCAAATTTATTTTACATTATTACTGCAAATAATTAACCTCCTGAAAAAAGCAAAATAACAAAGAAATGACCAATGATTTGATTCTTTTCCGGGGGACACTATGCATTAAAGAGTTTTAATGTTATTATGCTACACAACTTTGAAAGGAACCTAAAAAATTAATGTGTTATATCCAACTAGCAGACACATTCCCTTATTGCAACCTTTGTTGATTATACTAATTTTTACCTTGGCAGGTTTTGAGGACCACTTTGTCACATTTGGTCTTTTTGTACATTAGGCCACAGTTACTTAATCTTCCGTTCATCGTCATCAATTCTAAGAAAAACATATGCGCACTGTAATTATTAATTATTCTTTGATTCATTGAAAAAGCAAGTTTGTAATTTCTCCAGAGATGGGGAGGCTAAAAAATTAATTATTATAATTAATAGTTATTATTTATAAATAATAATTAGTCATGATTATAGTAAACTTATATGTCCGGTTTATTACATGAATTCATGATACAACACCATAATTATTCAACTTTTCAACTTCGTTACGAGAAATCGTAGTATAAAGCCAGTAATTCTTGATGTCATCACTTGAATTCATATAATTAATTTTCATGCGCTTATTACACGAATAACAACAATGCATGCAGATGGTGATGAATGGATGATTAACCAACTGTGGCCTTACTGATAAAAAGTACTTTTTTATGGACTTATTCATTCAAAGTGAATAGTCTAAATTGGAGAGTTGTAGCAAGGAACTGTTGTTTATTTTTGTTTATACTATTGTTTTGGTGGGTTTGTTTTTGTATTATTCCTTAATACATTCTACTAGAGATGTTGTAGCGAAGACCACAGATTACCTGGCACGATTTTCCATCTGTCAAGCCTCGAGATGTTTGTTGTCCAGTTTGTTGTTTTTTTCTAGAAAATTTTTGCTGAAAGAAGAAAGCTCAAGAGTTGTTCGGAACTTGTGACTTGTGACACCTTCTACACCTTCATCAAATATTCTATAATTTTTAACAGTTCATATGATTATTTTATTTATTTTATTCATTTACAGAATAGTTTATGTTTATCTCGATTAATATCGTAGCGTTCAAAAATAAATTATTTATAATTAATCATTTACCCCTTTAATGCATAGTGTCCCCAGAAAGTAATAAAATCATTGGTCGTTTCTTTGCTATTTTGCTTTTTCCAGGGGGTTAATTATTAGAAATATAATGTAGAATAAATTTGGTAAAAGCTGATAAAACCAACTGCATCCTCATAAAATTACAAAGGTTTAATATAACCAGGAGGTATTTAGGCATTTAAAGGTTTAAATTCCATCGCGGTTAAGTTAGTCCTTTCCAGGAATAAATAAGCACATGCTGTGTAGTGCACATGCAAATTTGTCCCATGCATGTAATGTCATGTGAATTTAAGAATGAAAGTTGGGTTGGCTCCTGAGCTAGCTAACTAGCCTAGATAAACATGATTCTTTGCTGTTCCACAAGTTTGCTATACAAAATTGTAGTATACATAATGCATTGTATGTTTCAAGATATACTTCTGATCTCTGGTGAGGCAGTAGAAATAATGAAGATCTTGTTTATGCACTACTGCTACTAATCTTCTTATAGAAAAGCAATATTATAAGGCCATCCCTAAAAAAATTATTGGTATGTTGTAACCCTACCAACACTCATAAAAGAGTATAAATATTTTTTTCACCATTTTTTACTTATAAATATTTTTGAGACCAAAGGTCAAATTCTTTGCATTTTAATGGAGTTTTTCAGAAAATTTCAACAACAAAATTATTTTCCTACCTACCGACCAAACTAAAAATCCCCATTCGGGTTACAGAAAACAAACAATTTCTTAAGGATGGCCTAATTAAATGAGGAACCAGTGGGTCTTTATAAGCTCTTACCAAATTTATTATACCTTATATTTCCAAAAATTAACCCCCCTGGAAAAATCAAAACACTAAAGAAATTAGTAGAAATTTAACTAATTCCAGGGGACGTTATAATTGTGAGAATCTTCCATTTATTCAAATCCTAGTGAGTGCAACTTTTTGATATGATTTATTTTGATAAAAAAACATGACCTATCAAATGATATAAAATAATTTTATACCAGGCCACATTATGTAATTAGAAGTGAGCCTTGCTTTATGCCATTGTGATGCTCTCATAATAAAATTTGTAGCTATTAATGATACATTTGATATCATTACAATAATGAATATTTATTTATAAACATTACAAAAAACAAAATTCTTTTGGCTCTATACAAGAGCAATGTTTACATCTATAAAAATTTTCTATAAAAAGATTTTCAATTTTTATAAAATATGTATAAATTCGATTTCTTTACACTGACGTCATATGCTAGCAATGATATACTTGAGATTAAATAGAGTCTATTTGATTAAAAAAGAGGCCTCTTTTGAATAATAACTTAGCATCAACACCACTGTTTGTATTTGATATAATAATCTTGCTAATGGGAATTTATACATATTTTATATAAATTGAAAATCTTTTTATATAAAGTTTTATATAAAAAAATTTATAGATGTAAACAATGGCTCTAGTGTATACCTGAAAGCTTATCAATATGTGAACATGTTGAAAACATTTTGCTTTTAATAATGTTTATATTAACTGCACATGTCCTGGTTTACAAAGATTCTTTATTTGTTTTATGCAAGATAAATAACTTCTTGTTGCAATAACAATTACAAGTCTGACGAACCATATCTCCTTCGTTACAATTTGTTTCTTCTTCATGAGTATTCCAAAAGCTATTCTCCGCAGAGGAGTTTTATCCTTTCTATGTTGTTTCGATTTATTTCAAAATCTAAATGTTACATGTAATTTTTGATTATTATTATTATTATTATTTATATCATTTTGTAGTTTGTTGTTTGTTGGATTTGATGATGTCAGCAAAATTTATAAACACTTGATGATATATATGATTAGTAAACAAAAACAGATATCTTAAATTAAAAAGAGACTTGCCTCTGTAAACGTTTTTAGATGCATTACAGTAAGAGCTCGGAATTTTCAGTGTCATAATAAGCAGTTCAAAAGTTATCCAAAAAAGTTCAGGCCAAGTAGGGTTAAAAACACATTATGTATAAAAATACAGTGGAACTCATGTTATTTGAATTCTGAGGGGACCGAGAAATTTGTTCGAATTACATGATTTTCGAATTACAGGATTATCTCGTTATTAAGGAAATCTGAGGGGACTGGAAAAACTGTTCGATTTAGATGATTTTTCAAATTATAGGAGTTCGAATTACATGAGTTCCACTGTATGTTCACTTTTGTATTAAATTTAGACATTCACAGCAAAAGCTTCCCGTTTTTAAAAGTAGCCAGTGGTTACCACTAATGACCATCAGTGCACAAATTTTGAAGATTACTCACTTGATATACTGGCTGTTATTATATATTTATTTTATTTTGAATTGATTGATTGACCTGATTGACAATTCATTGATTTTATTGAATTCTATGGCAAATCAATTGTTTAACGCATTGTGGTGCTTTGATGTTTGGTAATGATTTAAAATATTTTCGAAAGAGGTAGAAAATCTCAGCTTGAATGTTCCTTTAATTTACCTATCTATTCTCAGATATGGAATTTTTCTGGTTCAAACCAGATTTCCTGATAATGTTATAGAGATTTCCAATGGGAATTTTAATATAACCAGGGGGGTGATTGTGCATTAACACGGTGGTTACGGATGATTTTTGATAATTTCATTATGTGGATGACAGGGAAATTGCAACCTTTACTGATGGTTACATTTTGGGACAATTTAGGTGAGTCCAAGGTTGACGTATATATATATGTGTCTCGTCCTGATTATGTCCCATTCCATATTGTTGACAGATCACGTAAATATCAGGGATCTCTTTGATAGTATAAAAAATGTGTAAAGAAATTTTTATTCTAAAAAAACATTCCAGACATATATACATGGTCATAACTTTTTATCAAATCTTTCTATATTCTAACGTCCGGAAAATACATTTTCTTTCAAATTCTATATTTTCAAAAATCTGTAAAACAGCTGGAAATTGTTGAACATAGATAAATTTTGCTATAAATCATAGAAAAATAAATATATTTAACATTTTTGGCCTTTTCTGACTCAAAAACATATTTACAAATATATTGCTATTTACTGACAAAGTATGTATATACACGTGTTCCGTCGTTTTCCAACACATTTGAAAAACGTATATATATATGTGGTCTGTAGCCAACGTGTTAAAGGGTTAAAGGTACTTTCACTTGATAGTGTAAAGTAAGCCTTATTCTCAATTTAATGAACATCTATAATAAGAGTATAGTTTTCTCATACTTTCTGTATTCATTGACTGGGTTTTTAGCTGTTTTAACAACAGAGAACACTATTGAAATAACCAAAAAAATTGCATATGGATTACAGAGCCTCTTATAACACCTGGTGCATTTGGCTTCTTCTTCTTCTTATATTTGCTTGTTTCCGACTTAGAATTTAAGTGGATCCATGTCTGACTGCTTTAATATTTTGTGAGTAGAAGCTAGGAGAAAATAATGCTGCTTCTTCCCAATTTTCTTAGATTACATCTGCACAGGAAAGTATCGTTTCTGTACAAATAACTTGCTTATTAAGCAAGGTTCCCTATCATTATGCCATCTTTAATAAATACTTGGTTTGCTGTAATCCAATGTGAACTTTAGGCTAACAATCAGGCTGTCTGTAAAATTTGGAGTATAAGAAGAAAAACCTTTAAAAGGCCACAAACATGGCCTCCACTGTGGTCATCTTGGTAATGTCTTAATGTATGTATATTAATCCTATTTTATGCCACGTGATAAAATAAAATGGCTGACAGGTAGTGGAGCAGAGCTTCACCATTTGATTAAAACTATTAAAACATGGCTTTTGTTTCATCCTTATAAATAAAATAAATAAAATGATGGAGGATGAAGATCCAGAAAAAGAGCATTGATGCTCGCTTAGGATCAGCAAATTGAGGAAAATTGAGTAATAGTTAAGGTCGTTGGCCACTGATATTGAGGATTGGTCAGTTTACAACAAACCAAATTTTATTAAGGATGGCCTAGTGTTACCATTCCTGATATATGTAATACTGTTTTCTAATATTTCTATGGTTACAGCCTTCAGCAGTGTATTGTCTAGTTCCACCCCCTTGTACAAATGTAAAATGGAATGACCCATTTGTTACTGTATCATCCCCAGAAATAGTAATAAACTCTGTGGATGAGACCTATTTAATTAACCTATGTATGTAAATTATAATGGCAACACCCTCCATAGCAAAGGTTTCCATGAGTTATTTCAAGGCTAGTGTATTGTTTCGTAGTATTGACAAATTTAATATGGTTTATATTATATGTAGCTAGTAAGTGTTTAGCCATAATAATTATGAATGTATATTTATAACAACAACAACAACAACAACTCCAATATGTGTTTCATTTTAGATAGATTTTACCTAAAACTGAACAGTTTAATGGACAAAAGGTAATATAAATCTTTTACTCCCTGCCGAGTTTCAGACAGTTTTGGGGACCATTTTGTCTTCTAGTATTTCATGATGCAGAACTGGTACCTTGTTAGTTTCTCTATTTTTACTCATTTCTACACATCCTAAACTTCCATCAAGATAATTTTTACAAATTAATAACAACTCTTTTTTAGAGGTAATATTATTTGTTAAAGATAAACCAGAATAAGGACATCAAATATTGATTTTCTGGAAACCTTTTTGGCATTCACTTTTTTTTAAATTTCATGTGACGTTCTAGCTATTCAATCTACATATACTACATAAATTTACATAAATAAATAAATGTTAATAATTTATGTTAATTATATTAATATTCATAGACAGTTTTCCAATAAAAAATATTTCACTAATCATTCGTTGCTAATTTATTTTCGTTACAAACCCTTATCAGATTAAATAAATGATGTTGTTTTGTTTCTTGATTACAAATGCAATACTCACAAACTCTTTGGAAAATCACTCTTCTTGTTGTAGCTAGTTTTGTTGTAGGACAAGACTCTAAAAGAAAAAGAGAAGGTGACATTGAGTATACGTCCCCATCATTGCAGTAAAATGATGCATTCTTTTTTAACAAGAACAGGTGAAATACCTTCATAGAGATTATTACTTATGTATGTATACAGATAAGTTCATAAAAACACTTTGCCTAAACCTTCTATGTTCTTATAGTAAAGAGATTAAATACCAAACAATCTCCTGGAAAAGAGGTAAAATTTATTTCATCTCGTGGAAAGTGTTATTATACCCCCTGGAAAGTTCAAACTTTTAAAGGCCTAGGATCTGCATCCAGGGGGCGTATGAATATAAAATAGAATAGACTAACAGCACTGTACAAAATGAGTAATAATATGAATTACCAATTCAATTAATAAATCAGTCAATAAATATTAATTAATTAACGCTATGTTGGAGACAAAGAATCACAGTATTACCTTATCAGATTATAATTTTTTACATTGTTTTTACATTTTAATAATACTATACAAGGATATAAAGAAGAAAAAAGAAATATAGAAAAAAAGTTACATTTTTTCACTTTAATATTGAAAAGCATAGGAAAACAAAGTTGGAAAATTAAACTTTTATTTTTACCACTCCATTGGGCCAACACAAGCCATATTTAACAGTGGTTACTGCTTTTGAGTGTAGCTGGTTCTAATTTGTGCTCCAATATCCCTCTATCATAATTTATTTTTAATTAAAGTAAGTTGTTAGCCTATCTAAAGGTAGGATTTCAGGATTGGACACTCAAATTACGATATTTTGGGAAAACAGCTGCCCCAAGTTTAATCTTGTATTCCCTCTGCCTGCCTCTCTCTCAAAAGAAAATCTACTTAACTAGTTCTCCCCTTTTGTATAACTCACGACTCCAGCAGCTTGAATTTTGTTTGTATTCTGTATACTGTATGATTACCAGAGCCATTTTCTATCCACAATGAAATTAAATTACTGGCAAAAGTTCCAACAAACATCGTATTTTGTATCATCGAACATTGATATTTCATATTTTTTCAGTTTGTCATAAATTTTATTTCAGTTAGTGTATATAAATAATACTACCAGATGTATATATTAAATTTGCTTTTAGCATAATTGCTGTGATAACCTTTTGTTTACCAATATGCCAATTTAACGTCTTATCATAACATTTTATACTGTGAATATTTTTAAGTGAAGTTTTTATTCTGCTTACCTCTGAATTGCAGGTCAAATTATATATAAATGCAAATTTAACCTGTTGTGGTAATTTTGTTTGAGAAATTGTTTAAGATTCTGGTAGTATTATTTATTATCAAATTGTATGTCCGAAATAATGTAATTATATTTTCAATGTTTACTACATCAACACATTCCTAAAGGCCATGTTTCATGAAGCTATTTATTTAGAATTCTTTCAAAAAATTTAATTTTGAAAAAATTATTGTGTGTAACAATACAATACAAAAAATATATAAATGTCTCATTAATTATGCGCCATAATGAATGCCACAATTATTTTAGAATAAGTTTCTAAATCAAAAAATTTTGATTTGAAAATTTATTCTGAAAAAATTGTGGCTGATCTCCTATTCAATTATAATCAATGATGGTCCACTGATTTGTGGTGTTGTATTGTAAAATTACAGGTAGGCTATTATTAAAGTTTATGCAGAACTAAGCTGTTTGTGTGAGGAACTCAGTCATGTTCTCCTCCTAGGTGTCAATATATTAACACTAGTTCCATGTCTAGCCTAGACTTTTAAAAAAGAAGCCATAATTAACAACAAAATGATAACGAAGAAACTTCCCGAAGTCTTCTTTGTCACCCAGTCTAAGTTCATTGAGAATACAGTTGTAAGCTCCCTTTCTCATGTTTCTTCAGCAGCCAATATTTTGTCTGATACGCTTTTTCCTTCTTTTGTTCTTTTTACTCTGTGTGACTGCTGTCTATGCTCCCAAGGTTGCAACCATAAGAGCGAGTTTGTTATTGTAACTGATATCCATGTTTTAACGTACAAGTGTTGTGTTGTAAATTCTTCTCTGCTTTTAATTTAGAAATGTGTATCAGTAAAAAAAGTATTTTCGAAAAAATGCAAAAATTAAGCAGAAGGATTATTTCGATATTATTCTAAATAAATAGCCTTAGAGCTGGTTTACTAGAATGTTTTTTTTATAAACTGAATTAATTAACAGGTGTTTATGCAATGAAAACAGCATCTTTACTCTTATTATGCATTAAGATCAACACTAACACTTCGTCTCATGCGGGTTTCAAGCAATTACAGGAGCAAATTTTTATTTTTTATTTTTGGGAATATGGATACAATGCCTATCCATGTTTAGTTGTTAGTTATTTTAGTTTCTGAATAAGATACAGTTATAAATGGTACTGTATATAGAGCCTTTTCAATCAATCTGCAGACATGTCGAATCTTTCCAATGTAGAGTTTATTTACTTCAAAAATACAAAAAGCTTAGAACTGAGAAGCGACACTCAATGATCCATGTTTTCCAAAATAATTGTTTTCGATAATGAATGAGGGCGCACAAAACATGTTTAACCCTATTTTGTGTGGGGTAATTTAACCCCCTTATTTTGTGGTGGGGGGGGGGGGGGAATAAACCTCCCCACCTTACTTTAGTTTGGAAAATGGTAAAGTGTTTAAACTTGGCACAGTTATAGACACACACGTTACCTTTCAAAAAATACTAAACATCATTTTGCTGGCTTCAGCATTTGTTGACCTAAATGGCAAAAAAACGAAAATAGGATAAATATAATAATTATACAATTTCTAGGTATTTTCTTTGTAGTATAGGTAAATATTAAAAGTGATGAAATTTCAGCCTCATACCTTACATTGTTCAAAAAAAATAATTTATAAACCGAGACTTACAAAATAGGGTTAAAACATATTTAAATCAACATTTATATAAATTAGTTAGTGGTGGTTACACTTAACCCTTTAAGGCCCGTGTCATTTTCAAAAAATGGAGGTTTCTTCAAAAAATCATTTGAAAATCAATGTCAAATATCTCCTTTGTTAAATATCGTCACCATTCAAAAGCTACAACACCCCTCTTTTGTTTAAACATCAAAAAAATTGGTGACCAGAAAGGGTTAAATTCGTTTTTTTGATAGATCTGAAAATTTTGTAAACATTTGCTCAGATAGCCTCCAGTTCAAAAGAATAGAAGTTGTACACAAAAATCAAGATGTGATGCATTAACCAAGAATACTGAGGATACTGGATACTGGACCAAAAATATTAGCTCTAATTGTATAGAATGTCATTGGTATTTGTTCCGGAAATATCCCAAACCAAGTATCTATAGGCAGGTGGATTATTAATTTTAAAGTTGATTTTTACATAAATAATTTGATGATGATACCTTTCGTAGAGAGATGAATGTACAACACTCAGATATTATATTTAATTTATATTAAGTTTTAATTTGTATAAAATTTAATCTTCCAGTAGTAGACTTAATATTCTCTCACTGACAATGCATCCTCTGAAACTATGGTAACATGATAACAAAGAACAGCCAAGATGATGATTTGGAAGCACTTGTTCAAGACCGGCATTCCTAGATCAAGAGTCTGTGGCATCAAAAAGCTTCGTAATAAAGACATCTTGCAATGTTTATACTATTCTACCGACACAAGAAGACATCCATCCATATGCATTATAGGAAGTGGCCCAGCTGGATTTTATACTGCACAACATGTGCTAAAGGTAATCTATTATAATCATGTGATAACTTTCATGTAAAACAATAATGATAATAACAACATTGACAAATCTGCTTTTCTTCCCCTCGTTGTTGTGTGAGAGGAATAGGAACTTCATGGTCAACTGCGATGTCAACTAATAGATTACAATAAAATTGATAAACAAAACATAATCATTTTGTTGAAATCTGTGTATGCAGATTAAAAACAACAAAAAACTAAGATTAGTTGTTATATTAACTCTATTACATTTCGACTTATATCAAAGTCATCTGCGGAGAGGATGTGGTTATACAAAAAGCGAACAGAACAGAAGACTCATGATAGAAGTATCTCCATGGAGATTATGATTACAACAATGAGAGGAAGAAAAGCAGATTTGTTGATGTTGTTGTCTTTTACAATTATGCTAAAGAAAAGAAAAAAATTTGCCTGAGGTAAAAATTTGCTTCAAAACAACACGCATGAAAAAATTATGTTGTGGAGCTGTAGCGCAGTGGTAGCAAGTTGGACTTGCGAGTTCGAATACTATCCACAGCACAATGTGGAGGAAATTCAATGCAATATGCAAATATTCTCCTGTGATGCAGTATTGTGTAATGTGCATGTTTGTAAAACTCTCAGAGCTGAAAGCTTAAAAAAATTATGTGATATGGTAACTTTAAAATGGAAGATGTTGTGATAGCTCATATTGAATATATTTGGCAAAAATAAAAAAATAAAACAATTTTCACGTACATTTTTATAAGAAACATGTTTATAGGGCGTGAGGGTGCTAATCCCAGGAGGATTGTTTTTGTTTTATTTGTTTTATTTTCTTTTATTTATAAAATTGCTATCTATCTTTGGTTCAAAGAGTTCAAAAACATTTTTATAAGAAACATGTTTATAGGAAACTTAGATGTAGATCTAAAAAATATTTTACTTCTAGAAAAATTATTAAGATACTCAAATTCATTTGTAGTTCTTTACAAGTAAATTTACTGTATCTACTTTAACATGTTGTACAACGCTTTGTTCATATTCATTGTTCTTTGTTTTCTTTGTTTATTCCATAATAATAAGCCCTGTTAAGCATTCCATAATAAGTGCTAAAATTTACTCTAATATTAAAGAAACTGCTAAAGGTTTGAGCTTGTCTTATTATTAATAAAAATCGTTATCACAGTACAAATTGCAAAAAAAGAGTGTGGAATAAAAGCTGAAAACTATTATGTGATGGGCATCCCAGAGATATAAACTCAAGTCCAATCCATTTTATATGTACTCATGTGTTACAATTTCATAACAATTTATTGTCCAGTAGAAATAGAGTATTAAATAGGGCTGGGTGTCCACTAGGCAGAATTTTCCATACAGGTCGACTTTTGAATACATCAGTTTTGAAATTTGAACTGATTTCTACTTTTTTCTACTTTCTTGCAAAAGTTGTTTTTGTTTTTGTTGTTATTTTGTTTGTTTGTTGTTGTTTTCTTTGCTATAACAGCCAATCAAATTACTGCAAAATGTTGCTCCATGCTAAAACCTCTATCCAGTGAAAGTCCAGTTTAATGTTGTTATTATTTCTATATTATTATTGTCTATTATGTTTGTTTAGAATAATAAGGATGCTCGTGTCGATATATTTGAAAAATTACCAGTACCATTCGGCTTGGTGAGGTACGGAGTTGCGCCTGATCATCCAGAAGTAAAGGTAAATTTTATCGTATCATCATATCATTGTTAAATAGAAACATTAAATTGGCAGTCTGCATTATTAGTTGCCAGTGTGAAAATTAAATTAATTTTAAAGTTTTACTTAAAATTTACAGAAAGTATTTATTTAAATGGCATTTAATAGAGAGTTGTTAACCCTTTAATACATAGTGTCCCTGGAAAGAAATCAAATCATTGGTCATTTCTTTGCTATTTTACTTTTTCCAGGGGGATAATTATTGTAAATATAGTGTAAAATAAATATGGTAAACGCTGATAAGACCCCCTGGTTCCTCATAAAACTATAAAGGTTTCCATTTGGAAGTATAATATAACCAGGAGGTATGCTTATGTATTAAAGGGTTAAAAATGTATTCTCTACAAATGCAATGAAGCCTATGGAAGGTAGATCTACACAACAGTAAGTTTTTAGAAGACTGGAAATTGAAAAAACTTTATAAAAAGTTTAATTCGTATTGGCTAAGTGCTAACATGGGATATTATGTTAGTAAACATGTGTGTCAGCATTTGCCAATTGTTGATTTGAATTTTGTGGACTGGTAAGTTTTGTAAGCAAGGAATACAGACGTATGATGCATTTGATTTGTACCTTCTAAACCATGCAATCAATCTAAGCCATCTTTCCATGAAACAAAAGAATCCGATTAGATGGCTTGTCTTCCTTAGGTGAACCACTTTTAATTTTTTGTAACAATAAAATTCAGGACAGTGAAGCACATATTTTATGACTGATCCTAGTCCAGTCGTTGAAGCTTAATAAATGCCCTAACCGGGAAAAAATATTTATCAAGCTGAAACTTGGTGCAGAGGACCCCTATACCATGTAGATTACCCAGAAAAAATGCCCCATCGATTTCTGTTGCAGAAAAGGTATTTTAAGCATATGATTCAAAATGGCTGCCACTCCTGTAGGACAAAATTTCAACTTCTCCAAAAATCAAAGTAT
>JANTOQ010120376.1:0-15740 GCA_027564595.1 Bythotiara depressa | reverse complement strand
ATAATAATAATAATAATAATAATAATAATAATAATAATAATAGTTCATTTTTATGCGCTAATAATTTTGATAAAGGGTGGCTTCCACTAGGACGCGTTAAACGTGCAACGTAAACAAATATGGAAATATGATGAGTTTCTGGGACTTTTGGAACTCCAGAGTATATGTTTAATTATACGGCATGATGTAGGGGTTGGTGGTAGCGGTTCGGGATGGACGAAATGCTTGGGTTACGGTTAGGGTTATTAGGGTTACGGTTAGGGTTATTAGGCTATGTTCACATCATAAACGAATATTTTAGATTTTATGATAGTTATACATTACAGTGAAGAGGTTGAATTGAAATATTTAATGTTAGTCATCAGGGCCGCGGGTCTGAATACCAATCTAATTGGGGTAGAGCGCAATTTATGACATCAGAACATTTCCGGTATTTTCCGGAGTCAATGGCAATGCATAATGTAAACAGAAGAAAACAAGAGTTTTACAAAGTGACTAAAAAGTACAGTCATAATACAGTAAGATGTCCTGCAAGTCTTTACAAAATGTTTTTAGCCCGCCGACCTGTAAGCGTGTGTCAATATGAATCACCTTTGTTTGTAGTAATAAAACGAAACTTGAACTACAATATGGAGAATATTTTTTATTACCAGCCACCTGTATTCGGGTAAAGTAGCGAATCATAATGCAAGAAAATCGGGTTTTTGCAAAACCACCGACCACCCCGACCCCCGGACCCGATATAGATTTTATTGAGCGTCGACCCAGGAGCACTAACCCGGAACCTGGAACCCGGGAGACTTATTTTAATGTAAGAAGCACCAAAAAAAATTATGCACTCCCTCGTAGATAATTTTCTATTGTTTTAAACATAATTAAGCAACGAATCATCTACTCTATATGCAATTTGGTACATACCATCATAAGACAGTCACGTTGAATAATTCTGTTCGACACCTTGCTTTAGATATTATTCTGCTCTCCCAAGTAGATTATTTTCTTAATTTTCTTCATAATTACCATTATAGATGAAATTTTAGTTTTAGTTTTGTTTATTTACTTTGTGTGGAAGAGCTTAATTTTTTTTACATATTTCGTTGTGTTGCATATGCTAAAATACCTTTGAAATTATTTAATTTTTCTTCCCAATTGTGTTCAGCTTTCAACTCATTAAACTTTAGATTATTGTCTTCATATTGTTACACTTAGAAATGTGTCCATTAAGTATAGGGCTTTTGAGACTTGTCAAATTATTGCTTATCCAAACAACGCAAATGTTAGGATTAATTTGGAATTAGAAACGTCCTGACTATATTAATATTAAAGAACAATACTGCATTACGGGTAAAAGTTAAAATATTTTGCTTCTGTTAGTTCTCAGAATCCAGATTTTCCGGTTTTTCGATATAACTGATGACGTTCCGATATCGAAAAGGAAAAAATAGCGGTAGCTTCGAGGTTGAAGAAAAATGTGACATAGCTAACATTATTTTTTCCATACATTTGATTAAAAATAACTCTCATGAAATTGTTCCGAAGTTCTGTCATCTTCATATAAAAACAAGATAATGGGATGTAATGCTTTGACCGGATATGGTGATAGACCAAAAAATCGGATCTGTTTGGATTTAAAAACTTGAAAAATACTCCATAAGCATAATTTGTTACGTAGAATCCATATCTGAAGTCCGTTTTTAATACAAACAAACTTCAAATTTCTGTCTAATATGAAAAGGTCTATTGTAAGTTCAAATTACATAACTTTCCTGAATGGAGACGGTCAGATAACTTTCGCTTCCAACATATTTATGGAACTAAATCAGCTTTATTAAAATTCAAATTATCCAACTTATAACATGGACCACGGACCAAGGATTTATAGGATTTGAACAACTCCGAGATAGCAAAAGATTCCGAGCTATCTTCTATTCGAGTAAATCGCTGTTTATTATAAGAGTTTGCTAAAGAAAAAGTTTCTGATTGAATTTCACACACATAAAAATACTATCGTTCATTTTCCTCAGAAACTTTGCATGAATCATGATTTTAATTGCATGTAAAATTTATGATATTGAATGCTTGAGGGTGTATACAGTTTTTGATTATGAATGCATATTTCGAATCAGGTTTCCCAAAATATAAGCAGAACACTGATCAACGTCACGTAACATATAATTCGAGAAGTGTCTAGAAAGTTCGACTAAGAAATGTTAGCACCGAGCGGTGGTTGTTATGTATACTAACCTTATAAAACTGTGTGGCATCTATCCCATACTCATCATCATGTAGGTACCCATTGAACACCTCCTGTATGGAGGCAATTGGATCGTAAACTATTTCAGGTGTCTTTTCTTCCACATCTTCCCCTTTATCTAAAGATAAACTTCTTGTTTATGCAAAGACTAAGTGCCACTCCCATTTAATATTTTCTTTATCTTTAAGACTAAAAGCCAATTTTCATTATTTCTGCGCAGGCGCAGAATGTTTCTCTTCGAAAAATCTTATAAAATGAAAGAGAGATAAAGCTTGCGGACATGACAAATTCCCTTCCAAGTATGAAATACAGTGGTAGCAGATGTGGAGATGTGGATTATGTAAAATCTGTATCCCAGAAATACGTATTATCACCATCCTATTCTCATATTCCTACCTTTTAGCATAAATGTAACTTTTAGCTAACTTGTAAAAAAATAAAAAACAAACTATTTTATGTATTACCTATAGTTGATTTTAATTAGATTATTATTAAAATATAAATCTGATATTGCAATTTTTCAACTTTAAGTAAATTAAAGACAAAAAGTGGTACGGGATGATTATTATAATACCTCGTTGAAATTTCTTTATTTTTAAATGATACTTTAAAATATGTTAATCGTATTAACCTTGCCTGGGAAAAGGTTGGTTTATGAAATATCACCTCCTGGTTATATAAAACTTCTCATTGGAAACCTTTATAAATTTATGAGGAACTAGGGGTTCTTATCAGCTTTTACCAAATTTTATTTTACATTATATTTCGAATAATTAACCCCCTATAAAAAGAAATAGCGAAGAAATGACCATAAGGACTTTATTCGTTTCCGGGGACACTGTGCACTTAACGGTTAAATTTCCCGGAAAATTCTACGAAATTTATACCAATCGGTTTATTTCAAGTATCGCCAAAAATTAAAATTAAAAATAAAAAGTAACAGTAAATAGTAATAAAACCTTTAACCCTAAAGTTCCTGGTATCCCATAGAAAGATTCAAATATACAGTCATTTACTTGCTGTTTCGCTTTTTTCCAGGGGGTGTTAATAATTGGAAATGAAAGAAAATTCGAGAATGGTATAAGTTGATAATTCCCCCCGATATTTGATAAAATTATAAGGGTTACAATTAGGAAATTTACAATAAACAGGGGGTGTATCCAGGTTAGGGTAAAAAACCAATCCCTGTCAATTGTCGATCCGTGGAAGAATGACTATTTTACTACAATCCTGGCCATAATATATTGACACAAATTCGAATTCCAGTTTACTTTTACAGTTTACCGATTATTTAAAATTTAAGAACTTGCATTTTTGTAAATAAATGAACAGTGAAATAAGGACGATTTCGGATGTTTTACAATAAATCACAGTGGCACGGGAGATCCTGCGGTGTTTCCCACCGGTACCTAACCCAAATATGGTGCAATGGGCACGCGAAAGGAAAGGTGGTATAACACGAATTAGCATACACGCTTTTCTTTTATAAGCAACACTTTATAAGCAACGCTAGGCTGAGATTTGCGAAAAAATTAAGCAACTTCTAAACAACAGACCAGCCTCGAAAAATAGGAAATTTACATGTGATGTACATGTACACTTTTTCCTGTTCCATTTTTATAATAATCAAAACGAAATCTACATTAAATTCGAACTTTACATGTGATGTACATGTTGTACAACTACGATTAAAAATTAAACACCTGGTTTTTACTTTTTGTTAAGCAACAACCCAGTCTGAAAACGCTAATATATTAAACAACACTGACGCTCGTCCCAAAAATTTCGTTGGTTATAAAAATAAATCGTGTAAAACACGACAAGTGCAATAATTAATGTCGAGTATTGTAGGTACTAGATATCTACATTATAATATCTACATTATAACTGCTGAATGCAAACCGTGATTAACCTAATTTCGAGCACAACCAAATTAATCGAGCAGCGATATGTTAAATCTCGATTATACTCGACACGGCGCATAATCAACTCAATAATTTTAGGTATATTCCGCCCGCACAGATAAAAGTTTAACTAAAAATTGATTTTTAAAGAATTGGAGATTGTAGGAACAAGATTCGAGTGTTCTAACAGATAATAAAAGACATTGAATAACAAATTTGAAATTCTTTAAAAAAAAAAAAATTTAAGTGGATATGGACTACTCTTACCTGCCATAGGTGTGAGCTCATTAATTTCTTCATTTTCGTGTACTGTTTCATGGAACGATGACAACGAAATTGTGGAAGATACAACATTTCGTGTATTTTTTCGTGTGCCAATCTTGTCAGTGTAGCCGCGCTTATCAATATGTATTTTTTTCTGCGCGACAATCCGAAAAGCCATCCTTTCTGTCGACTTCTTTAACGTTTGCGGGAAAAAACAATTTATTACCATTAAAGATAAGAAAATTATTTTCTTTGTTAAGAGAAATAAGTATTAGTAATAAGCATTTATATATGAAACTTATATTACATTAGTGTATAAAGGTTGGTTTACACTCGTAATTAAATTTTTATCTGGGAAGAAAAGAAAATTGTTCATCTATGTTATGTGTGCTTATACCAGTTAGGATTCTTCAAGTATAAATACAGACTTCAACTTGGGAAATTTTGCCTCTCTCGAGCTGCGACCAATCTCCGAGAACGCCTGCCGTGTTAGTAGATTCTCAGCGTGTTACCAAAGCTCTCGTGGACAACACGTGTCGCCACAAATGACTGATCGCCGTGGAGATCATCCGTAAAGTGTATTCGTTTAGCGGAAATGTTCCCTCTCCTGTGACATTAATCCTCAATGTAAATAAGCCACAAACATTCCTGTTATCTTTGAGGTGATATATCCTGAAATAATACACCTCTCAAAATATGACTTTTTCGGAAACGAGGTCAGGAAATAGGAGCTCATTATTTAGGGAAAACGGTTGTAAAAGTCGAATTCCTTGTCAAATAATGTTCACGTCGTCATGGAAATCCAACAATCATAGAAGGTTTAACGAGTATTAGTTCTTGAAACCAGGCTGGTACTTCTTGATGCTCTAACATGACCATTAATATAGATTTCATCAGGAGCTTATAAATACACTCTTGAAATACGAAACAACTTTTATCAGAACCTTGTAAATACTTTAGATTTTAAAACCGTATTTCCATAAGTTATTGTTTTAGGGACAATAGTTGCTTTTATACAAAAGTCCTTGAAAAAACGTTGACGCCTTAAGGCCTGGTTCTCACCGTATTATAGTGAGCTAAAACAATCTATACAAAACAGCGGGACAAAACAGCGGTAGCAAGCTTTGACCTTTGCGTAAATGTTTTCTTGGTTTCTTGATCTCTCAATTGCTCAGTGGCATCTACAATACAGGCCATTAATTTAAGAACTTTTGGCGTTTTATGCCGATTCGTGTGTTTGTACCTTTCCCTTCGCGTGCCAATTGCACGAGATTGGAGTTAGGTGTTGGTGAGAAACCGCGTATGATCACCTGTGTCACTGTAATTTATCGAAGAATATCCGAAATTGCCTTTATTTCACTGATCAACATATTTTATGACGTCACAAAGGCCTCAAATGGACCAATTAGGAGGATAGCGAGACCACCCCCCCCCCCTTTACTTCTCTACCAAAGTACCTAAGTCTTGAGTGATTGGTAAACTGGAAAAGTAAACTGGAAAAGTTTAATTCATTCCATAGTTATATCTATGAACACTTTCGCAGTATTTGTGGAATTTGGTTTTTGACTTTTTGGCGCTTATTTCCAATATATTATGACCGAGATTGTAGGAGGAGACATTTAATTTTGGTATTGCTTCTCGTTAGTCAAGTCATCCATATAAAACCCGAGATAAAAACTAAAATCAGTTCTTTAAGATCGTATTTTTTTTAATGGTATGTAACAATTTATCATAAATATTTCCCCAAAAGATTTTTAAAGTTTATATGGCTTAGGGGGTTATCACTTTAGGTAATACTTTAGACCCCGATAAAGGGCCAAGCACCCTTAGCTCTTACACTTTTAGTTACACCTTATTTCACCAAATTGACCATCTGTGTATAACTCTAACTATATATTTGAAGACATGTTGGCAATTTTGGCACGTTTTTCAGCGTTAAATAGCAATCAATATCTCGGGAACCAGAGATCGAAATTTAACATACGGTATCACTTTTTCAATCGTTTTTTCAAGACCTATCTATTGGAATTAACAGTTTTTTCGTGCAATGACTTTCAAAATACAATTTTGTCTGCACCTTTAAAATACACATTTTAGTCTGTATAATACACGTATGTACGAAAATTAGACTGGCAAACATGTTTTTTCTGAAACTAAAAGTATAGGTGTACACTCTGAAGTAGATTAGAATCCCCCCTGATTCATGAGGTTGACCCTCCTCCCCCTTATATATATATATGTATATATATTTCGTAATGTATATATCAATAAGTATGCAAGTAGATATGCAAAGTCCACTTTGTTAAATCACGTGACTTCTGCTTTATAACTTCGTGTCAAAGGTGATCAACATCACAGCATGTACATGAAGCAACATACATCAAAATCATGGCTTATATTTGTAATCTGTATTTTTTGTTTTTTTATCTTAAGATTTGTATATCAGCAACAAAAATACATGACACGAAGAGTAATGATGTAAAAGATAAGTTCAGGAATGAACTTTACGATTTATTTAATATGTTAAATAAATATTGTTTACCCATTTTTCGGTAATTAATTATATTTTTGCACTTTCAGTTAGCTCCAAATTATGCCGAATTAGCCAGGAAGCTAGAGCGAACATTCTACAAAGAGTCTGATAGTAAAATATGGCGATAGACGGTAGGTAGATAAACGCTTCAAAAACGCCATCTATCTGTTGGTTTATTTAAGGAATGTGGATCTATGTTTTCTATTTTTACTATTTTATCTTTATATCTTTTCTTTGTTTCCACAGACAAACATGTCTCTTTGAATGACTTATGATCGAGTATTTATGTTTTTAAGCACCTCCAGTCCGGCCGGCAATCTACTAACTAATATTATTAGTTAATATACCATTTAAAGGCCTTTTGAGCACAAAAATACCTCTGTCTTCTGCCTCTTCCTCATCACTTTTCCTATAAAGTTAACGAGCAAAAAACAACAACAACCGTGTTGTTGATTTAATACGTCACCATTGATATGGAGATAACAAAACCTTTTATAAATAACGCCCTATCTATAATGGTGTTAATAACTTATTAAGAGAGATTCTTTCATCACCCTTATAATGAGATTAATTAAATTACAACACTCTAAGTTTTGTTTCATTCTTGGTATATGGGAATCGTGAATTCGCGTCAGTCTAGATTAATTATTGTCAAGTCTATATCGAAAACTGGTTGACATACGGCAGGGTTGCATTTTAAACACTACCCTCGGCTTAAAGCCGGGCGTGAGTTAAATAATAAATATGTCTCCCTAAATCACGTCATAAATTTTGATCAACTTAATTCATTTATTTTTACTTCTGTAAAAAGATAACGAGAGAAGAATAAGCAGGCTTTCTATTTAATATACTCCTGTGACCAGTAAAATCCACAATTTGGGTAAATTCTCCAATTTAAAAAAAAGCTAATAATTCAATTTAATAACGGATGATATCATTTAAACACATTCAATAGATCATTTTTGCATTTGCAACTGCAAAAACAGAACTAAAAAGGCATTTTAGGTTACCAAAAAATCCGTTGAATAACCGATTGTCGGGTCAGTGTCGGATCCAGGGGTAGGCCAAGTAGGGTTTAGCCTACATACAATTTAACACAATCTACTGACCGAATATTTTAACACAATCTACTGACCGAATATTTTAACCGTGAAAAAGTTATGCTGTTATTTAATATCCAATTGTGACGAGAATGTATATTTATTTTTATCTCAATGTAAGACAGGCCTTACGGTACTAATTTAATAAAACGCCATATGTAAGCTTATATAAGCTAGAGCAAACTAGATATATCGCCAGGTTATTCGCGGTTTACTTTTCAAGAAAATTTCGAGTAAATGTCAAAAGGCTTACTTTTTGTAACTCGCATGTAGGCTAGCCTACCGAGTCGGAAACTCTGCGTTACGTCCATGGTATAATCTACGATATTATTTCTAAGAAGAAAAGGTACTATAAAACGTTTCTTACGAATATAAAGAGGTTCCGGTGTTTTCGCTATGTTTACATAAAATACAAAACCATTCTGTCATTTTAAAAATAGTTTTTCTGTTATTATGTTCATCAGGGATGTTAAGATCAATAATGAAAGGTATTAATGAGTTTGTATCTACCAACAAACGTCGAATGGAATTAAACAATATTTTAACGAGTAGATAGCATTATGAAACAATATGTATTGAGTCTACATACGGAAAAATCCTCGATCCGACGTTGAGGTGTATAACAAATTGGAAACCTTACAAGAAGAAAGAATAAGATAAGATAAGAATAAAAGCCAAAACACGGCGCGGTTTGTTGTAAAAATAATAGCGGCACCTTTTATGGCACTTGCGGTCGAAAAGTATTAGGTATAATCAGCAATTGACACTCAGCACACCTTTTCTATGATGACCTTCGTCCTCGTTTTACTAGTAGAGAAGGACACAAAGTCTTTTCAAGTATTGTAAAGTTTGGCAACAATACAATCCTGGTGAAAAAATATTATTTATGTAAATGTTAAATGTTAGGTCTGTAATTATTATGATAATCACAATACTTTAAAATCTAATTGGATTAGGGTTGCGGCTTTTTTTTAATTGCCCTAACCCTGATCCTAACTATGAGGCGCCGTAGCGGACAAATCTCAAATAATATTTATATGGTATGTACAAAAAGTGTGGTGTTTGTGATGTGTAAAATTATATTTTAATATCTAATTTTATTGTTCATGTTATTTACTGCATTTTTTTCATGTGTAAAATTTCTTATTTGATTTTTTAAATGTCTTATTTTTTTATTGTGTCTATTTAAATTTTTTAATGTTCCATTTTTTATTCTTCTTTTTTTTTTTAATGTTTAATTTTTATTTTAAAAATGTTTTTAATGTAGTTTGTATAAGGTCGTTTAAAGTGATTTTTAATGTCTAAGTTTTATATTTCATTTCAACCGAAACAAAAATGAGAAATCGCCTGAGCTCACTCAAGCATGAGCTGATTAACATCGTTGTTAACATGCAGAGCGTGTTTCCTACCTTGTCCTGGTTTGAATAAGGACATTTTCGCATTATTAATCACATCCAGGACTGTGATACGTCCATAATAACAATAACAATAATAGTACTGAAAATATCCCTTTTTCTGGTTTGGTTCCGCACAAAAGCAGAGTTTGAAGTTGGTAGTGTTATATAAGATGCAAGCCACTAAACTATTTATTATACATTACTCAGGACTTCGGATCGTAGCTACTCAGTCTTCCTAGTTTGATTGTCCAAAACCGAACAGTGTGGCCGGTGTCCATTTAACACCCTTATCATAGTTTATGACTGATGTTTATTCTTGTGAGAACGCAATGGTGTGATTAATGACGATGAGTTTGTCGAGTGCATCAACCGCCAAATACAAAAACATATTTTCGTGTCTAGCTAAGATTGAAGCAACCCATTCTGTCTCACGAGTCATTTGTAAGCTGTGTAGAACTTTTTCCCGAATTCCACCAGTCTGATACCTCAAATACTTCGTGTACATATTTTTTGCGATTTAAAATGCACAGGTTTTTGCAAATAGTAAACTTCGTGATTCCATAAAACTGACGATTTCTGCAGGTATTTTGTTTCGCGATGTTTATTTTTGAATTTTTTTAGTTCCGTTGCAATGGTTACCGGATTATTAACAGGTGGTAACATCAAAATGTTGCAAAAAAAAGTATTTAAAGTATGTCTTATTATATATCAGTTTGCTGGAAATTGTGCGTTGATTTCAAAAACGATTTTGAACGCTTTTGAGAGCGCGCTCGCGCGACCAATTTCTCTCTGCAGGTAATTAATTAAACTTTTATACAAGAGCAAGCGGTCGCTTCGGAAGTAGGCTCTGAGCCTACTCCCGAAGAGCCAGCTCGCGACACGCGGCATCAGAATTAAAAACAAAGTTGATCGCTCGAGCGCGCGCTCAAAATGGTTTGAAGTGAAGATCCGCCTTTAAGAAGCCAACGAGCTTCAAGTGAACAGCGCTTTTTTATTATTATTATTTCTTCTGTGTGTTTAATAAATAAGCATACATTTAAAGAAAATCTCCTTGGCAAAGGCTCTTTTCATATAGATCAAGTAAACAAACATTTTCCTATTCCATGCTCCGTCGTTGTAATTCACGTGTCGTTGTTTATTTAGGTCAAGTTAAAAATGAATGTTACATGATAAACTCACGTGAGTTTGCGCCCGTCAATCATTTGCTTCCTTTGCATGTGAATGGGAGCCTGTTCACGTGTAAAAATATTTCTAACCAATCACGCGCATCAAAACAGTAGATCTTGTACTCCTGTGTTGCAGTGTTGTGCAATGTGGGTAGTTGTAAAGCTCTCTGAGCTGAAAGTTTAAGAAAAAGTAAAAACAAAAACAAAAGCAACATATTTTAAAAATGTCTAACTTTGTAAAGTAATGGCACTTCACATTTGAAATGACGCAGAATATTGAAAGAAACTAGACAAATATTGTCCCTTGCTTTTGGCAGGATTTTTATCTTATTGTTAAATACGGGCCTGCAAGATATTTATTAATGCTAAGATAACTCGATTCTATTCCTTCTTTATACTAACACAAAATGATTACGCCCTTTCTTAAGATAGAATCTCCTGCCTCAAAGAAATCCTGGTTGTGCGCCTGGTTGACATGTTTCTTGGTTTTGTATGTTATTGTCGATTAATGTATCAATTGTGCAAGTATGTTCATTGTTTTGTATAAAGTACGCGTGTTTAAAATGTGCTGAATAATTTAATAATTATAGAAATAATTACAGATCAACAACATTTAACAAACAGTACTGAAAAACAAAGTTATGCCACGATATTCATAAAAAGTTTTGTCTAAATAGTTATACCACATTTTATTGTGATATAACTAAAAAAATGCACAGCTCCTGTCAATCATGTTTAGAAAATAAATTTATTCCATCAAATTATTTAAACTAAATTATGATTGGTTCTTCTTATATTCAATAAGTAAGTGATTAGATACTGTATACATTCATTACATATGTTCATTATTTTAAAAATATCTCTCTTTCTTCAAATAATTTATATAATAAAAGTATATACTTTCTGAATGCTGAATAATTCTTCTATCTAACTATGTAGTTCTTGTTAACTTACCCCCTTGTGGAAAGTAATAAAAAAAAATTAAACTTAATTTTATACGGTTAGCTTAAAAGAGCTCTAAGTCCCCTCAACATGGTTTTTTTCGTAAAAAAATATACTGTCCGAAACTTCGTTCTAACCTGAACAAAACGGTGTCTCACGTTTTCTATATCATCGTTTGTTCAACTTTAATCACTGTATAAAGTTACAACTTATTCATTTTCTTCATAAATGACTACCGAAAACTCTTTACACGTCAATAAAAACGAAACAACGTAATTTAAACGAAAATGAGACACCGTTTTGTAGCCTAATTTATTATCTTCCCAACGATATCGTTTTTCGTATGTTTCGGTAAAGTTACGGGGACTTAGAGCTCTCGGAATTTATTGCATCGTCAAGTTTTCATGTTTTGAGAAATTTAACTTTTTAAATCGCGTCTCAATCTTAGAAATGAACAAAGAATGTTTATATCTCTTATAAAAGGCCACACGGCTTTCGTTTAGTTTCTTAGTTTAGTTTCTTCTTTCGTCAATAATATTATTTACAAGTTTATTTACAAATATGATACATTCAAAAAGTTTGTACAATGTAAAATTTACTAATATATTATAAACTTGTACACTGCTATAAATTAAATTGTTTGGATGACAGAGACAGAAGTGTCTTATCATCAAGTACCTTTTATTTTGCATTATAAAGCTTTTGTTTTATATTAATAAAATCAGTACATGTTTTTATTTAAATGACGCAAATGCTCAAATACGTTTATAATCTTTATAGTTTGCATTGTGTAAAAACATAATAGTAAGTTGGGAAAGTTAGGAAAAATCTTTATCTTCTCCTTTTTCCACGTAACCCAAGTTAAATTTTCTACTTTTTATTCAAAATAAATATTCCTTAATACCTTAGCTTTTATGGGGTGCAGAAAAAAATATCGAATTTTTTTGTAATGAATGTATACAGTATCCTTAAAACAATGAATGGAATTAAAATTTATATATAATAGAAAATAATTAGAGAAAATGTAAAACGGGGGTAAACATACAGTGACTTTAAAATTGGAAAGAAAGAAAAATAAAGGATGATATAATTGAAACCTTAGCAACCTATGAAACCTTAGCAACCTATGAAACCTTAGCAACCGATGAAACCTTAGCAACCGATGAAGATTTAATTAATCTATACCTGAATATTTACTCTCACAGGAGGCTGAGTAATTACATTAAATTAGAAATCAAGTTGTAATTAAGAACCTTGTTTATTGTACGTTTACATAATTGGTGTTTAAAATAGTTTTTGTTTTGATGTTTGAATATATATATTTTTTTTCTTTCTAAGAATCTTTTTGCTTCTAATTGTTGTATTTATTAAAAAGTTCGCCGATGATGCGTGGAAATCAGCTATATTTAGTTAGCGTTTTATGGTAAGTAGACAGGGGGATGTAGAAAATATAATTTTAATTATTCCACATTTAAATTATTGTTTTGCGCCACATGGGTTACATTAACCTTTCATTATTATAGACATGTTAGAGCACGCGTCAATCACTCGTGTTTAAACTGTGCAATTTCATTTAGAAGAGTCTCGAAACCGTGATCTAACTAATACATATTTAATGTCATATGATTTAGAAAGTAAACAAATTCACGATAGAGAAAATAAACAGGAAACTGAATGCACAGGTGGCGCTGGCCTGCTTCAGAATGGGAAGATTTAGGACGTTATTACAAATGAAAATGGAGAATTCTATGAACTAACAATGAAGGGATATAGTGAGAACAAAAACAAAGAAATAATTTAAGAGCTAATCTGTCAAAGAATACTGCATGTCAACATAACCGTTACGTAAAATTGTGCAGAAGTTTCCATTTTTCAATGTTGAAACGCATTTTTCATGAAACAATTAATTTCTTAATTTAAAACACGATAACTCAGGAAGAGTAAAACGTTATGACATGAAACTTTGCATGCTTTCTCTTCTTCTTCTTGTGGAGGTTCTAAACAAAGAATTCGTCAATAAGGTCAGATGAAATTGCATAATATTAATCGGAAATAAGGTACTTCTGTCTAAAAATAGACGAAAAACCCTCTGTATTCTTCACGTTGAACAATAAAAAGGTCACCATAGAACCTAATTCTTAAGTAAACTGTAAGCAGCATACTGGTCGCCAGAGGTTGTACAAATGATTTAAACATCACTTGCGTTAACCTAAATTTATTTTCTCTTTATATCCCAGATCTTCTCCCTTGGCTTAACATTGTCTCTGATCTGTTCAAATTAATTAATTTGTTTGCTTCTACTTTGTTGATGTTGTCTTCTACTGCTTCGACCCATGCATTGGTCTCTTGTAGTGTCTGACTTATTTCATATTTTGTAATATTTTATCTATATGTTTGTATGCTTTCTTGGTGAGAATTGTTCTGCATTTCATTTGTTCCAGCTTATTGATCGATGGTCTAACCATCGTATCTTTGGTTTACGGGTGTTACTATTGTCGCTGCCGTCGTCGTTTCCAAAGTTCTTGTATTGGTCACTGTTTCATGTCAATCCTGTTAGAACGGCCTGTTCAAATGCTGCTTCTTGGTTCCATCCCTTGTGCATACTAGGCTAAAATTAATATTTTACATATATCTCCACAATTCTGGTCATAACCTTTGTAAAAATTATATTTTTGTAATTCTCTAAAAGGTGTATGAATGAGGAAAAAAGAGGTTTTCAATACATTATACTCAAAACAATAATTACGGAATCTATATGGTACAAAACCTTTAACGTCAACTAAAAGATATTAGCTTGGACAGGTCTTATTCCACAAAATTCAAAACAGCTGCACTAATCATTTTGTGGATGATCATTGTTGTTTTTAATGTATATTGCGTAAATATAGCAACAGTTTCTGGTTCCTTAATTCTAATATTAATTTTGACGTAGCAACCATTTTTAAGGTATCTTCTTTCTGTGCGATAAATACAAAGCGAAAGGAATTAGACATAGAATCTCCAATACGCATGATGCCAGGAATTATGATCGTGCTGAGCTGAATCCAAAGCTTTTAAATACTAATGAATAATATCGAACTTAGGATGGTATAGTTAACTCCTTGATAAAGTGTAATTACATGTGACAGAATAATTAAACTTTTCTTCAAGGTTTGTGTGATTTTTATCAGCGATTCAACAGAGCAACAACGCTAACTTCACATTCTTGTTAAACATCTGGAACTTAATCACGGTTGTTACTTTTGAAGTATTGAAATACCGCGCAAACCAGTAATCGCGATTAGTAAACAGTCAAAGGGAGCGTAGTGGCTGTAATTGGCCATCGATCTTCTAGCGCACAGCACTTTTTGTTATATTTAAACTCATGTCGACATTCATTTTAGAATTACCAAAACTATGATTGCATTGTGACCTGAGTATGCATTTTCATATTCTTGTTTCGTTATTATATATGGACCATGTTCTTTCTCTTCATCTATGAGAGTGTTTCTGACGTTTTGCTAATGCTTTGTTTCTACAATCACATAGTAAATAACTGTATTCCATGTGTTCTAGTCCACAGTCCTTTGCAATTATTTTCTGCAATTAGAATTACCAAGTCCGTTTTCAATACGAGTTTAAAAAGTAATCTAAGTACAACCTTTAGTTACAGATTCCTATTATTTGTGATGTGGTTTCCTATTTTGCAATTAAAATCCTACTAAGATGAGCTGTTGTTCGTCCTCTTCTGCTACTGTTGCCTGCTGTGCAATATTTTTGTACTTTTCTTTAGTTATTTGATAGGTGTAGCTGGTTCTTGAGTGGTATATTTGACTCCAATCCTCGTTAATTCCTTTCAATTGTTGATTAGCAGCCAAGCACCTCTCCAACGTCACCTCCTTCGTGTATACTTGGTCTACAGTATTTTTTATGTTGTCATTAATTGCAACTAGTATGTCTGGACTATTTGAAGTGCCATCCTTTCCGTATACTGTCTCATATCATGACATGCTAATTTGTTTAACTTTTTCCACATGTATTTCTACTAAGGAAAGGATTGTTGTTTTCAAATCATCCATTATTTCTGATAATGATTCTGTTTTTGATTTGATACTTATATATTATATTATTTATATTATTTATATTTATATTATATTATAGAGTATATATATATATATATATATTATATATATATATACTA
>JANTOQ010120265.1:0-12604 GCA_027564595.1 Bythotiara depressa | reverse complement strand
TGCATAAACTATTTTTTCTTGTATCAATTCATATAAAAGAATATTTTCCAACAGACTGACTCTAAAACTTTTTTCATCACTCAGGTTTCATGAAACAAACAATTATTTACGTATGGCCTAATCCTCATATATGTTTATTTTTGTATCTCATTTTAATTAATTCATGGTGTTTTTCTTATGAAGCGGAACACTTTTGTATCTCTTTTTTGTTATTATTATTAAGGCTCATTTTAGCATAAAATTTTTAGTATCGTTTGTTGCTTCTGTCACGCAGACAGACATAAAAAGACATAGTCACAGCATGATATGATATGGACATAATATACTTAAAATGGAGATTAATAAAAAAGTGCAATTCACCTTAATTGATTTTTTAATAACCAGTCAGTTTTATTGCCAAGGGTAAAATTCAATTTCTTTCCCCTTGAATGTCTTTGATATATCCAATTACAACATGATACTAAGCATAAAAAGTACTTTAAATATTACAATACTGCTAATTCTATATAGAATGCTGTGAGATAATCACAATTCTGTACTTTATTTTGTGTTCTTAAATTAATGGATGTGCAGTGAATATCATGGGTTGAGCAGGACTGTTTACAAACACAGTTTCCAAATCCGATTTAACTTTTGAAGATATAAACTGTGAAGATAATGAAGATTATTTTTGATGAATACTGCATGAAACTGTAATGAAATGATTTGACAAGGTGCTTTCTATTGAGAATATGGGATATGACTACTCATTTGTCAGTACCATTTGTCCATCAATAGTATCTTTGCCATGTTCAAGGTTCTCTGAAAGGAGAACGGAGACCAAAAATAACTTTAAAATAAAATAGCTTAAATCAGAGTGTTTTAAAAATTGAGTTCAATTGTTTTTATTTCATATAAAAGTTATAAGTGGTTCAGAATTTATGAGCATTTAAAGTTTTGATATGAATAAGCGAGAACCCAGTCTTGGCTAAACGAGGTCAGGCTGTGAAGAAGACATAGATGCTCACTCCAAATAAGGTAATACAAACAATTAACGATAACATGGAAACCATTGAGGCAAGGTAAGTCAACTTAAAAGTCACATAGTAGGTTCGTGATACACTAGTTCCACGCTCATATTGTTTTATGTATTGTTATAGATAAGTAGACAATACATCATAAGAATGCAAAAATTTATAAAACATTGTAGGATGATGTCACCAATAACATGTCGAAGTTCTAGAAAATTTTGGTTAATGGTTCCCATGTTATTGATATGTTTAGAAAAAACAAAAAGAGTCTAGAACTAGTGAATCATGTAACTACATTACTTATAAAGTGCACCATCAAACCAGTGACCCTGGTTTGATTCCCAGCCAGAGCAAAAATTTATATCTTGTAAAGTTTACAGATGAGACGTTGGGCAACGTTTCCATGTGGAGGGACCCACTGTCCTTACAGGCCATGCCCACTATATGTTATATGTTGTGTGAGCCACTAGTTTGGCAATATATATTAATTATCCTCACCAGCTAGTGGTGCAGTGTTGTGTATGTGAGTGTCTGTAAGGTGTTAATACCTAATTTGGATAGAAAAAAAACAAACTTATATAGTGCAAAGTTTGACTTACCTTGCCTCAATGGTTTTCATGTTATCGTTAATTGTTTGTATTACCTTATTTGGAATGAGGGTCTATGACATCATCAGAGCCTGACCTTGTTTATTCAAGACTGAGTTCTCGCTTATTCATATCAAAGTTTTAAATGCTCATAACCTCTGAACTGCTTATCATTTTTACAGGAAATAAAACCATTGAACTCCCTTTTTAAAACACTTTGATTTAAGCCAAAGTTATATTTTGACCTTAATTATGATTCTTCCCAAGCCGTGGCACAGCTGAATCTGTTTTTAAACTGGCTGGGTGGGTCATCATATGTATAATATTTCTATACTTCTATTATTTCCATATTTCCATATCATATTTCCAGGCATATGGTGAGAAATATCATCACACATATAACATTTCACTATTTCTGCATTATCTTCCTCAACCTATGATGATGTTGGAGTCCATTGTCAATTTATTTTTGACTTTCCTTCATAGGAAAACTAAACTTCAGATTATCAGTTTAAAACATTCAACTAAATGTACACACAAAGTGTTACTGACATTATAATAGTAAAGTAGGAATAGTGTTTTTTCACCATTTTAAAAGATAACTATAACAGATGTGAAAACACATGCTTGCTACTGTATAGTAAGCAATTTTAAATTTTATGGTTGATTGTATAGCTTGGTATGTTTGGTTGTTCGTAACTTTAAAATTTGACAGTACTTTTTAGCACTTATATTGTAGCTATTAAAACCTTGTGGGATTTATTATATTGAAATATTTTGATATATTCCTTTGACATTTCTACGGTTCTGAACAATACAAATTTTTAGATGCTGCAACAATAACAACTGTGATGTTGCTTTTATGATTGATGATGGATGCTATGCTGTGGAATGTGCTAGTCAGGAGCTGTGCCGTGTACGCAAGGCTAAATCAAATAATCTAAATCCTCAATTGTCATTTATTTTCAGAGATGTTAATGAACGTAAGTACTGCTTTTGAATTTGTATGCTGTAAATATCTCACAACATGTATATATGACTGAAGAATGATCATAACTCAAATATGTATATGACAATTGCTGATTATAATCTTGACATATTTCCGCATCATTATCTTACAAAATATCAATAAACTTTGTCAGAATATCTGTTATAGTAACAATAAAACAGAATCTGTTATTTTTTAGGGCCACCAATTGAAGTGCAATTTATTGGATCTGGTTCTGATATATCCAGTATACAGAAAGTCAAGCCAAAATCTAACTTGAAGGAACTCTGTTCTTATAATCCAACTTTAACAAATGTAACTTTAGTTGGTGGTATAAAATCTGGAGAATTTACGTCACATGGTAATGTAGACAGTTTTGACAAATGTATGAAGTTCTGTTGTGATTCAGATAATTGTGATCTAGCATTTATGGTAAAACAAACATGTTTTTCTTTAAAATGTAAGAATAATGCACTTTGTACAACAAAGAAAGCAAAACAATCACCATATAATCCAACAGTGGCATTCAGAAAGAAACCAAAGCCAGCTGTAACAGGTGAGTTTATTCATTTGTTTATTAGTTTATTTTCTTGAATATTTACACAGTATTGAAAATAAATTACTGTACAATGTGTGCTCTGTTGTTACAAACATTAGAGAAAACACTTAACATTTATTAGTCATTCCTGGGTTTCTATAATGTAGCTTTGTTTTTACCGTTCCTAGCTTTTAATCTTAATCTAGAAGAGGAAACAGGACATGTAAAGGCATCAGTTACAGGAAAGAAAGGTTCCACTTGCAAGGATGCAAGGTTATCAAAGATCTATCATGATGTTACATTAAAAGGAGGTATAAGTTCTGGTGACTTTACTGATAGAGGTCATGTAGCAAGTATGGATGAATGTGTTGGTAAATGTTGCAGTTCAGATGTATGCAATGTAGCTTTCATGATCAAAGATACATGTTTTGCTGTAAAATGTAAATCCTATGATGATTGTGAACTAAAGTCTGCAGTTTCTGAATATTACAACCCAAAAATAGCCTATGTTAATTGGAGCCCGCCTAAAGATGATCTTGGAGAATCAGGTACGTTATATTACTGGTTAGCTGTTGCTAAGCTATTAAATAACTTTGTGACTTATTTGACAATAAACACATTTTATTTTCTCAAGTAAGGTACATAGTCACAAGTGATTTTTAATTAAATAAATATTTTTGACTAATATCAGAATGTGTTGTAGACCAGTTCTTTTTTAATAAGTCAGTTTTTGGTAGATTCAGGTATGTGTAAAATGTTCGGTACTCTACTTTTGGTAGTCTTGATCATTTAAGAATGAAGAAAACCTTGCTGCAAAATATCAAGTATGAAATAAGTTTTCCAGCTCAAAGTTGCTACATGCTTAAAAGTGAAGTGTGACCACCATTGGATAACAAACAGAAGATTCTATGTATTACTATGGAAGTGTGATAATTTGGCTCCTTTGCTATATATCTACAAATGTATGTTGTATCCACAAAAGTATGCATTTCTGATTTTTATTGGTTTAGTGCCATATACATACAAAGGATGTTGGAGAGATTTTGATGTTGCTGCATTTGCAATGCCACTCTTGGAAGGAACAGATCCAAAGTTAAGTGAACCATACAAAACCAGAGCTGACCCTGTCAATGATTGTGCAAGTGTCTCTCAAAGCAGGGGATATAAAGGTAACAATATCTATACGAAGGTATTGTAGTTTACTATCCACTTGTAGCCAACATAGCACCAATGTGTTTGATGCAGTTCCTCAATAATTAAAAGTAATTCTTTGGAAAATATAATAATCAGTATCACTTCTATTCTCTTGAATGATGGAAAACAAAACTTTATTAGTTTTTAAAATGTTCCAAATTAAACCTAACAGAAGAATTGACCAATAATGACCAAGACATAAAGGACTGAGTCATTAATTTGTTTTCTGGAAGTAGCCCATGTGTAGAACAATGGAATAATTATTGTTTTTTATTTACATTTGTTTACTTAGTGTTTTCTATTCAAAATGGTGGAGCATGTTTCAGTGGGTTCGATGCTGAACAGACTTACAAACGATATGCTAAATCTGATGCATGCAAGGGAGGAAGAGGAGGACCTTTTGCAAATAGTGTTTACAAATCATTTGATGATGGTATAAATAAAGTCTTGATTATATTATTAATGCATTGGATGATCGAACTATTAGAAATGCACAACGTGACATGCATTTAATATTATTTTTATTTTTATTTTTACTCTTGTGGCACACAACAGATTAGGCATAACCTGAAAATCTACAGTATGCTATATTTTGTGGATTCTATTGTCATATTGACATGCCCATATGGACGTAGTGAGTGCAATAATCGTAACATACACCACATACACCAACTAATTCAATATACATTTTAGTTGAGTGGAGATAATAGTATAATACAATCAAACTTGTTTTAAATTTCACCACTCTATAGTCCTCAGTGTGGTTAACTGTTCATAGCACTAAATTATCATTTTTAGTCCCTGACTTGCATATTTTCTGGCATTACAAATTTCTCCTTGGCACAGGATATTATGTGAAGGATTGTAGTTTTTGATTTAGTTATAACTTATTTTCACCTGTTCTACTGTATGCACTAACTAATTAACTCCTTCCCTTACTAGTATGTCTCATTTATTTAACAGGCTCTGTTATTGCTCTTGGTTGCTGGGCTGATCTAAAAGATCGTGCTTTCAGAAGAATGGAAAAGAATGATTTGTTATTGAAAGATAATTTTGAATCTCGACCAGATCCTATTGGGATCTGTTCAAAAGTGGCTGAGAAAATGAAAACCAAATTTTTTGCATTGCAGAAAGGAGGACAATGTTTTATTGCTAAAGAAAACAAGAATGATTATGAGAAGTATGCACCATCAAGGAAATGCAAATATGGATTAGGTGGACAAATGGCAAATGATGTTTATATGCTAAAACAAAGTATGTATATCATGTCTTATTCTAGAACAGCAGTATCCATTTCATGGAAGTCAGAGGGGTAGCACCTACAAGCAATGCCTACAAAGTGTCTTTATTTTCAGGCATAACCTATCATGAAAATTATATTTTTATACTTATCTCTGTTTCAGATTTTTCTTCTGAGACTGGTGATAATCGTGATATTGAAAATACAACCATAAATCCATTTAAAAGTCTTGACATTGAAGATGGCGAAACTATATACAAAGAGGAGATTTCAGGCAATGAATATGTACAATATGTTTATAAATCTGATATCCCAATATACAATGTCACACTTGCATCAGCAATTAATGCTGGTACATTTGAAGATAAAGGCAAAATGGATGGTATAGCTGATTGTATCAAGGCATGCGGATCTTCCAAAGATTGTAACGTTGCATTTATGTTAAGTTCACAATGCTTCAATGTTCACTGTTTCTCAGATGATACATGCAAAACAAAGCCTGCATATTCAACATTTTACAAGCCTGAATTAGCATTTATTAAACATAGGATTATACGAAAGCCAAACAATTCAAGTGAGTTTTTCTTTGTGCTTTCTTTCATATTGAGAATTGGAATACTGAAAAAGAATGGAAGATAAACGTCCTACGATATAATAGTTCTTCTTTGTTTACTATCCATAGAAGTTATAATGGGTAGCTAAGTAATTATATTTTAAGCATCATACTGTTACCAATAAAAGTATTCTATTGAATGCATTTGTATTATTTAGCAAATACTTTCATTCAGTTTTCAGTATCCTTATTATACATGAATAAGATAGATAATCATGAGCTGATACGGAATATTGTCCCTAAAATATTTTCAGACTGTTTATTAAGATGGTAGCCTTTTCCAGACTACAGTATATTTATGGTTGTTGTTTGGTAGTGTTATCAAATAATATAATTTTGTAAATCTATACTAAGTAAGGTACTTTTCTTCATATTTTTTTAAAGTTCAAAACTCTATTTGGACAGATGTTCCCAAGGTATATTGCACTATACTTTGGCCTGGATAATACCCTGATATTTAAATTATAATTCATTTCTTAACTAGATGGATTAATTAATAAAGTAGATCAAAAGTGTTAACAAACTTAACACAATGTTTTGAAAATGTTAACAAACTTGACAATAGAATTGGCCTAGAATTATGACTTCTTATATATAATTATATACTTTTACCATCATTCTAAATAGCTGCCTCAATGAAAGATGAATGTAAAGCTACCTCAGAGCTGGAGAATGTGACATTTGTAAATGGAATTAGTTCTGCGAATTTCTCTGATATGGGGCATGTTGACAGCATGGATGAATGTAAAAAACGATGTTGTATGGATACAAAATGTAATATTGCTTTCAAGATCCAGGATGACTGTTATGGTGTGCAGTGTTTTAGTAAGTCTGCTTGTAACACCAGAGCAGCTAAGAATGTTGCAGTATTTCATCCAAAGATGGCAATGATTCGTCCAGTAAAAGATTCTTTAGATATTGCCATGCAAAGAAGTAAGTTATCAACATTCATACCCCTATGTATGTAAAACCAGCCAGTATTTACGAATTTACATTATACAAAAGCTTAGCATATCAAGAAGATTTTTAACCTGTGTATTAAGTAAAAAATCACTTCATGTTTTAGATAATATGATATGATATGTTTTTATTTTTTGTTTGAGGAAAAGCTGTAGTATGATGTATTTAATTAATCTCTGTGTACACAGTTAGTAAAGAAAGTTAGTATAGGACGTGTGCATAATAAACAGGTCTTGGTGTAATACTGTATTAACCACCCAGAGTAAGTTCATTAATGTATGATCCAAATGTGTTTAGTATATGTTTCATCAGCATTATGTGTGTTCTATTGTAAATGTATTTGACTATGACTGAAAAATATTACAAATAATATTTTCACAACTGTATATAAAATATACATCTATCTTCCACCACCACAATACATCACACGATCTACTTTTGTATTCACTTGTTCTTCTGCACAAAAAGCTTGTAATTCATCTACAGAATCATGAAACAACCTTTATATCTTAATATCAACAAAGTGATTTAGTAAGGTATCATCATATAATATTATTAATGTTGGTTTCATTTCTTTACTTTCACATTCCTACATTGAAATGGTATGCATTTGAAATGGTATGCATTTATGCGTATTTTAACAAAGTTTTTAAGACTAACTGTTTTTCCATGGAGGCAGGATTTTGCACTTAGAAAAGCATTTACTCCCATGTTTAATCAAGTATGTTACATCACAGACATCTGTAAACAAAATTCTGCCCCCATGTAATGCAGTTATCTCGTTGAGCAGAAGTTCCTGCTTGACTAGCAGAGCCGATTAGAAACTTCCGTAGCTCAAATGGGAGGTTTAATTACAATTCGATTGCAGGACCTTCATTGATAACAGTACTTTAAGTACTAAAGCGGCTATCCTGGGTAAATATTCGTAAATAAATAAACAACTGTTAAGTGGAAACTGGCCATAGTTAGTCATGTGTTTCTATAACAAATTTATGTTGTTTCACACTTCAAACTTTCACACTTCAAGATCAACTCTACATTCCATTATCGTTCCTGCCACAATTTACAATCATCCATTAAAAGACATTTCATTTTTCAAGCCAGCACCAAACACATGAACACGGAAATCACAGTTGACACCAGCTTGTTATATTTCCAGAAAGACAACCATACTTAACCAACTAACCAATCTTAATACCAAAGTCCATGTGGATACAATCAATAATACCATGTAATCAGCATTGACAATAAATTCATGAGAATGACATAAGAGGTTTTGCCATTCATTTCACAATTGTGTTATATTTGATAAAATATGTTACCAGTAATATTAAAGATCCACTCTTGCACATTTAACCATGCAATTCATGTCTGTGGCTCTGATGCCATTTGGGTCTGTTACCCCTATATGTCTGGAAATTATCCTATATTTATATAAAAAATTAGGACATTGAGGGGCTTTTAGCTTTGTCCATAGTCATTGTTTTGTAATTCATTCATTCATTATAATTTCACAGTGGTAAAATATTAGATCAACACTCACTTTCCCCTCTTTGTATGAATGAAAAATGGAAAGACCCATTGTAGATAGTATATCATTGAAGCTTTAAAGTATGTTAAAGATGGGATCATTAACAAAGAAAATAATATCTGCTAAATTATTTGTACGAGAAGCAACGTACCTGCATTGCCCACATTGCTCACATTGTAACAATTATTATCACACACCATACTCAAATGTAATCATCAACAACTAGGTACAACAACACAAGTAAACAATGAAAAACACTGATTTCAATAACAACACAACAAGACTGGATATTCACAATCATTAATGGTATTACCACCAAGAAAATAGACATGCATAAACAATCTCAATCACAACATCTCAATCACAACATCTCAATCACATCATCAATGACTGCAATGACAACATTATACACAAACAAACGACATAAACTAACGAGACAAACCAACACGTCACACAAATAAATTTCCTTTCCTTCCCATATTAGACCTAGAATCCACAAACATAACTCCATCAGTTGCTGTTTCAACTGCACGTGTACAATCAAATACACAACCGTATGCACCATCTTTAAGTGATAGTTCACAATCGTCAACAAAAACAGATAATAAATGTCCTGCTGATGTTTGGGATCAAAATGTCATTTCAAACGAGACATTAATTGGTGGAATAAATGCTGGTGAATTCAGAGATCATGGACAAACTGATTCAATGGCTGAATGTATGAACTTTTGTTGCGATGAAAGTGATTGTGATTTGAGCTTTATGATTGACAAAGACTGTTATACTGTTAAATGCTATAAGCCAAGTTTATGTAAAACAAGAATTGCTAAACCTACTACATTTATACCAAAAATTGCATTTAAGAAATCTTCAAGAATTGGTGAGTTTATCTTGTCGTATGCATGTATAGTGTTGTAAATTATATTATTGGCATGTTTATAAAAATACTTACTCTGTAGTAGAAAAAAATGCTATGTATTGCAATGTAATGTAATGTTTAATTGTTTTATTTCTTGTATAAGGTTATTACAAATCTATACTTTTATAAACATTTTGCAGTGCAAAGTGTATATCAGAAGATAATTTTCATTACAGTGATGTGATGTGTCTATTTCTGTTTGTGTTTTATGTGTTACTTTGTTGTGCTTATTATTTTCATAAATATCCTTTCTTCATAGTGTATTTATCCTTATTTTGTGTTTCTAGCCATTGATAAATCTAACTTGACTGAACTCCTTCAAGTTAAAAGGAAACCTACACCAGAGAATGAGACAGCTGAATTAGCATATGCTGCTTTTAAGTCAGTCTTATTTGGTTTGCCTGATTCCACCAACTTCTCAGATGTCAAAAACATGAAAAACTCAACAAAGGCTGCATTGGACAACCTTCCTGACTTCATTGCCGATCTCTTCAATGGTAGGCTAAAGTCGTAATAAACTAATAAAGTTTAACAAAAACATAACAAAACAAACATAACAAAAGTTACGAAACACAAAACTACACTCATATAATACAATACTTTTCTTAGGTCACTTTAAACTGTCTAATTCAAACAATACAAAAATAAAAACCAAACATGACCAACTTTGTAACCTAACCAAACTGCCTATACAAACAAAAAGTAACAAGAGTGAACAAAACAAAACAATTTAATTTCTCCACATGAACAATACTGAGAAACTAACAGAAATACAAACTAGACAACCAATTTGCAACAGCACCAATACATGTGTATAACGGATCTCAGAAAACCATAAACACAGCTTACGAGATATGCAGAAATATAACAAACTAACAACATGAAGACTAAAATGTTACTCTCATTACATTTCTCTTTAATTCTAACACATTTTAAAATTATTACAAAGACATGTGCAACACTGTACCAAAAACACTAAAGCAGTATGACTAAGAACGTCAAAACAAAGCTTTTAATAATAATATAATCATTAATTTTGTGATCATGACAATCTTTAACACATTAAATGAGATGCTTCAAATACAATGTTATTAAAATATTTACATTTTCGCTGTTGTCATCGTTAAATAAAAGGACAAGTTTTGGTGAATATTTCTGTAGAATGAGGTATCTCTTATATTGAATGTGTTAAATGAATATTTAAATAATAGCATACAAAATTAAGTATGTGAACTGAACAGACATACTATTAGAAAACAGAAACATTTATCTTAATGGCATTATCTCGTGTTCACTAATCATGAAAAATGCTTACGGTCAACGGAATAACAACACTCAATATGATCACCAATGCAAATGCTGTTGTAAGGACATCAACACAATCGAACATGTCAAGTTGTACTAAATACTGGTAGACTGGTTACATCAATACCCACTACAGATTGCACAGAGAAAATTGTACAGAAAGACTGAGTAAAACGTACCATCAAATTGACAATTGACATACGATAATATTTTCCAGTATCTTAAATGTTGTTTCCACATTTTTCATTCAATTACTGATTTAACTACATACATGATGTTCTTGGGTCTGTTATTGTGTGACTTTAGTTAGAATGCAGGATTTGGTGCCTTTTCAATGTCATTAAATGGAATTTGCAAGAATATTGATTGGAATTATATGTAGAATCTATAACAATTATACAAGGTGTTAAAGGCAAATCTGGCATTCCGTGTATACTGGTAGTTTGCTATTTTAAACTTTTGATTTCTCCACACAAACAATACTAAGAAACTAGTAACGAAAATAGACAGTTGACAAGCACAGCATAATGCTTATAACATAATTATGTAATTTTAACACAGCTTACCGATATATTGAAATATGAAAAACTAACAAACATGAAGACTAGAATGTTAATCTCAATATATTTCACTTACCTCTAACATATTTTAAGTTTAGTACAAATATGGGTGCACAACTGTACCAAAATCATTAAAGCAGTGTGGTGTTTACAGTCAAAAATTAAACACATAAAATGAGATGCTTCAAGTACTTTGTTGCTGAAAATATGAAATAAATGGACCAGGCATTCTACCTAGAATAGATTTTGTAAGCATTTTTGTGGAATGAGGAGTCTCTTATATTGAACGTGTTGTATAAATATTTAAAACTCGCGATACAAAATTGAAAATATGACCTGAACATACACTATTGGATCACAGAAACATTTATATTATTAATTATATTACAGCATGTGCCCACACAAGTCATAAGAAACACCTACATATAAAGGACGGAATAACAACACTCAATAAGAACACCAATGAAAATAATATTGTAAGAGCATCAACATAATGGACAAGTTGCACTAAATATTGGTAGACTGGTTACATCAATACTCACTACAGATTGTACAGAGATAATTGGACAGAAAGACCGAGTAAAAAAACATACCATCAAATTAGCAAATGACATAATGTAATGTTTTCCAGTATCTTAAATGTCATTTTCACATTTCATTCAATCACTGATTTCACTATATATATAATTATCTCAGGTCTGTTATTGTGTGACTTTAGTTAGAATACAGGATTTGCTCCTTTTTAATGTAGCATTGAGAAATTGCAAGAACCTCTGACTGGAATTTAGTTTAGGTTCTATTTAACCAGTATATAATATGTAGCAATATATGTAAAGTAAAAACTGATAATTTGATCTCTTTGATTGGAAAGATTGATCAAAACAGCTTATACCAGAATGTAATTGACAAGATACATTTTTACCATGAATGTGTGCATAAATACAAGGAAAATTACCTCAATTCTGTGTTGTCAATATATCAATAGCAGGTTGCAGGTTCACTGATAGTTGTAGTTTGTATAGTATGTTACAGTATATGTATTAAATATTTCAATCACATTGAACCAAAAAAAATTATCAACTTTCTGTACCATCGTCGATCCCTTAGGCTTTCAAAGCCAAGTTCTTGATAAAGTTTTTCACGATTTGTTCCACAGATG
>JANTOQ010120154.1:0-15758 GCA_027564595.1 Bythotiara depressa | reverse complement strand
TATAATCGCTGTAAAACCATGCTTTTACATAAGGACTCTTCGTTCCTATCACATAAATTAGCTGTAAAACCATGTTTGTTTGTTTGTTCATTCACAATGTGCGTGATATTTTACGGCCGCCACTACGATTTTCTTACTTACTTTACTGTCTTACTTATTTTCTTACTATTTTCTGGTGATCTGGAGGCTTGCAATATAAATTTTTCCCCTTTTTTCTCTCTCGCGGATACACTAAACTAAATTCGGTAGTAACCAAAAGTGCTTGGAATAATCCCTGGATGTCATCAAGCTCAAACAGAACTAATCTCAGAAGTGAATAATGTTCTGTTTTCAAAATTTTGAGATCTGTTAAAGATTTTTTCACAAAATAAATATAAAGATTTTTGCACAAAATAAATGTATTGTTTTATCATTTTCAAAAGCTCTTTCATGAGTTTAACTTGATTTTTCAGTGGACACTACCTTTAAAGTGATAAATTTAGAGGAGCTTTTTTATCAACAATTACCAATATATTTCTAGTGAATTACATAGTTGCAGACTGTCAGAGAAACCACTCACCTGAAAAATATAGTGAAAATGAAAATGTGGTTAAAAAGTCAGAAAATTCTTGATTTTTTTACTGAGAAAGTTTTTAGGCCATCAAAATTATTTTAACTATATTGACGTATTTCTGAGATAATAGATTTAGCGTGTAAACTTGTATAAGCAAGAATATAAGAAATTTTTTTCATGTTTCAAGTTTCTAATTCAACAACAAAGCAACACCAACCACTCATAAGAACGGAAACCTGAGCATGTATGTGTACTGTAAATCAAACACACAAAACCGCCCTATGTGTAATGTGCTTTTCAAACAGTTTATGGAAAAAATCCCCTTTTTTAGTGTGGCATCTATATAGCACATGCAAATTATTTTGTGTGTGTTCATGTGCAAATGCTATAGATACAATTACACAAAACCAATAAGAATATGAAGAAGCCTGTATAAGCAAATCAGTTTCCTCAAAAATATTTTTTGTGTCAATCATAAAAAAACTCCACACTACACACTAAATAATCTGTATAAAAGTTGCTAACCAAAACCATAACCATAAGTTGCTAACCAAAACCATAACCATGCTCTGTCAATTCAAATTTTCTTTCATTTATGCTTCTGGAAAATATTTATAAGAAAACTGTTAATAGACAGTATGTGAGTTCAAATTACACAACTTCCACTGTATACGAATATATGGATTGTGTCAGTTGAAAATATTCAAATAATACTCTCGTGTTCTGAATTCATACACACTGAAATAATCATACAGAAGGTTACTTACTATTAAAAATACAGACAATAAACGGAAGTTAAAATTTAATAATTGTACAGGTTAAAATAATCATGTATACTGGAGAAAACATAAAAATCAAAAATTGCTGAGGGAACTTTGGATACCTATGAAAATCTTTAATTGCCTCTTTAAATTTGGTTTCCTCAAAAATGATTTTTAAATTATTTTTTAAATTCTTCATTTTTAAGGATACTGTATACATTCATCACTAAAATTTTCTGTAGCGGTATACCAATTTTGGGAACATAATTTGGGCACCCCATATTAAATTTCTGCTGAAGTATTAAAAACAAAATTTATCGCTATTTAAAAAAAAAAGATTTCATTGGGATAATAAATTAAGCTACAAAACGGTGTCTTATTTTTCATTTAGATTGCATTGTTTCATTTTTATTGACGTGTAAAGAGTTTTCGAAAGTAATTTATAAAGAAAATGAGTAAGTTACAACTTTATACCATGATTAAAGTTGAACAAAAGATGATATAGAAAAAGTGAGACACTGTTTTGTTCAGGTTAAAAAATGAACCATATTTTTTTTTTTATGAAAAAAAAACCACACAGGGGACTTGGAGCTCTTTTAAACTAACCGTAAAAAATAAGTTCACTATTTTTTATTACTTTCCACAAAGTGGTAAGTTAACAACATAGTTAGATAGAGGAATTATTCAGCATTCATAAATTATTTAAAGAAAGCAATATATTTTTAAAATACTTAACATGTGTGTTGAATGTATACAGTATCCTTAACAGAAACCTAAATTATTGATTGCCCCCTAACCTAAAAACAGAAATCTAAATTATGAAATTATGTTCCGTGACCTTTTTATTATCATATATATAAAATACGTAAACAAAGAAGGGTTATACTAATTGGACGGGGTTGGAAAATAAAACATATCATAAAAGTATAAATATAATATTATTACAATAATAACTGTTTGGTACATTCTTTACCAGGAAATATTATATCATAATATTATATAATATGTTTTACGATATGTTTCATTTTCCAATCTCATCCAATTATTTTAACCCTTCTTTTGTTTGGGTATTTTTTATTTTACCATCCCCTGAACCTATTTAGAGCCTCCTACAATTACGTACCTAAAGAGAGTGGATAATACGGTCTCCTTAACAAATCGATAAGATATTAATTTATAAATAATTTATTATTGATAATGTTTACTGTATTATTATTCATAATGATTATTCATAATTATAACATAATATTTATTCATGTGAACAATTGTTTGGTGGTACCAAATCAAAATGACTTGTTTAGTTTAGTAAGTACTAAAATATGAATGTACTAAAATGAGTTTTATCATAGCAAGGTAATTTGTTTTCACTTACATCGTAGGAAATGTATGTGGCAAAGGAACTTACAAGTAAGTATTTGTAGCATAACACCAAACAGCTCTTGGCTCCACCCAACCAACCCCCGCCCCCCACTTAATGGCCAATTGCCATTTACATTATGAAAGTAGATTGTCAACAGCCCCTTATTTAAGATGAAGTGTGAATTTAAAATGTATTTATCTGACACAAGGTTGACTTCTGAAATAATATTGTTATATAATATCTATATCTATGTCTATATATGTATATTTCATACTTATTTGCTTATTTGTTTTTGCAATGCAATGTTGCGTGTTTTCTTTGTAGGGATGCCAAAAATCTGTTTTATTTTGATCTTCTTGAGTGTATTCCCACATCAGTAACAGACATTTTCAAAATAACATCCTGCAAAACACATCAGGTGAGATTTCAGTGAATTTGTTCAGTACATGTTATACGTACATTCCAGTAATATTTTCCATTTTAATCTTGTTGTACCACACCAATTTGTATACCATGCCAATCTCACAATCATTCCTCCTGTACTGTCGTTACATCAAAAATAGAATCATCAAATACACCAAAAGAGCAAGGCTAAAAGAAAAGGAAATACATCTATAAAAAAAGCTGATAACAATACTACACACTATCTTCAACAGACAGAAATATGTAGACCACAACACAGTTCAGCAAACAGTAGATGCACTTAAATCCATAATGGATAGAGTATTCTTTTTCAGAGAGAAAATAAGTAAGGTAGAAAGACTACTAGTTATTATTTTAAACTATTTTTGTGAAATATTTTTAAATATATTTTTGAGGAAACTATGTAAGTACTTCAAAAGAACTTCAGTTCAGAAGACCTTGTAAATTATACTTTTATGGAGGCAAAACATTTCACAAAGCTAATAAATATTACCCTAGTGTTCTTCTCTCTTTTTCATCTGATGCTCTAGGCAATCAGGTGGTTGGAAAAGCTGTTAATCTGTTGGTATTGACGTAAAGTGCACACTTTTGTTTCGTGCAAACTCCAACAAAGTGACTGCTTGATATAAGGCTTTCTCAATATCTAAAAAATATATTTGAAGGATTCCTCTATGATTCTAATGTGAACAGTTTCGCATATTTTGTTTACAGTATGGTTGTTTGTATATTTTGAAGAAGTTTCATTGGAGTTATAAGTGTTTAGTAGCTAAGATATAATTTAAATTATCAGGGTGACCAATAGCTGGAAAGCTGGAAAAGGTCTATTTTTTACCTACTGATGAGCTGGACAAGCTGGAAACATTTTTTATGGTCACATCACAATTAAAAATTTGTATGTGATATTATGAATATTATGACTGAATGGTGCAGTAATTTTAAATTTAATGGAAGATAGCTATATGACTATAGATATGACTATACACAGGATTAGCATTTGGGGTCAACCATAAACATTTTTGTTAATGTGGTCGATGGAAATCATATGGGTATTTCATGAGAAAGCTGGAAGAATAATACTTTTTAGGCTTGAATAGCTGGAAAACAATAGGTTTTTGTCAGAAACAGCTGGAAAATTGTTGTTTATTTCCAGTGGTCACCCTGATTATGTATATTATGCCCTTGTTTCAGTGTGTTTTAGTACTTTATAGTATTTGAAAAAGGGTAATCGGTAATGATCTATGGTACCAACTGAACACAAGTTCAAAGCATTACGGACGTGAACGTGACTGAGGTTCTGGCTTGTCTGGTTGATCAGCTACCCCACAACAAGCAGGACACTTTTTAACTGTTTTATCTTATTATTGATATAACCTTTTCCATTGAAGTGAGAAGGTGTTAAATAAATAAATGATAAATACATAGATGTGGAACAAATGAGCATGTAGGCTCTTGTTTTGATTTACTGTACCTGTGAGATTTCTATACTGTATGGGCAAAAATATTCAAACAAAAGTGAACTGAAGGATGAATTAACACAAAGAGAATGTATACGATGATGAACCTCAGCACAGGTGGGATACATAAGTAACAGAACCAATTAGTAAAGTCTTTCACCATAGTAAAAATAAAATAATATAGACAAACTTTGTTTAAAATATGCACAAAGCTTTTCAGGTTATTAGCCATTAACAAGTGTCTTGATATTTGGTTTATTAACCATTGACAAGTGTCTTGATTTTCATTTTGTTAACCATTAACAAGTGTCTTGATTTTCGGTTTATTAACCATTAACAAGTGTCTTGATTTTCGTTTTATTAACCATTGACAATTGTCTTGATATTCGGTTTATTAACCATTATCAAGAGTCTTGATTTTCATTTTTTATTTACCATTAACAAGTGTCTTGATTTTCAGTTTATTAACCATTATCAAGTGTCTTGATAATGGTTAATAAACTGAAAAGCTTCATTCTTATTTTATAAACTGAACCAAGTTTAACGGGAAATCAAAGAGGAAATCTTTAACTTTAACCCTATTCAGCCTGGGGGGAGGGGGAGGTGGAATTCACCCCCTAACAGATTTTCTGCAATATCTATTGAATCGCTGGCACAAATGGACTGAAATTTTATGACTTATTCTAAAATTTACTTTGGAACAGAATAATGTAAATGTTTTATTATTTGGAATAATGGTACTTTATTTTCTATTTGATAAAACACCTTCAGGCTTATTTAAGAAAATTTAGGTAGGTTCCAAATTTCTTAGAGGAGTACCCCTAGTCCTGAACAGCCCCCAAAAGCATAGGCTTAATGGGGTTAGTGAAGTACTAACTTTATTTATGAGGAAGTTGGGATGTTTTTAGAATTAGATGTTCAGCTATTAACAGTTACTTGTTCTTAATGGCCAGGGATATGTCTAATATTGTGCTTTGTTACCATGTGTTTAACTTTCACTTTAACTTTTAGAATTAAAACAGTAGCCATAACCATGATGTAACCTAATTTAATGTAATCCAATTGTTATTCTTCTATATTTTAATTTTTTTTTATATTTGCGTAAATAAATAATTATGTTGAAGCACTGAACAACAATATCTTTTTGGGTTTTTTGCTTATTCTTTTGGAGGGGTTGTCAGAGTTTGCACAATGTGTTTACTCAACTAAACTGAGTAAATAAAAACATATACTTTGTGTGCAAGATGTTAATTGCATTTGTAAAATTCATGTTAAAATAGATGTTTTTAGTTTCATGATATTCTATCAAATAATGTTTTTTTTTTAATTCATGAACTTTTACCCTTTTTAATGTTGCTTTACAATGTTATTGATTATTTCATAGAGGTTTATGTTATATTTTCAACAATTGTTTAAAAATGATCCTCAAATTAACTTTACTTGTTTTAAACTTGTTTGGAAAAATAATGCCTTTTGCTCAAAGTCAAGGCAAAATGTTTCTGTAAAGTCTTTCAGTGTAATTATGTTGTGAATTTTTACAAAAGGGAATCTTAGTGGCATGTTTATTGTCTTGCATGGAAGATGTTGGTATTTGTCAGTACAGTATTAGAACTGATAATGATTATGATACATTTATCATATCATGGATCTAAATGTTTTAAAAGTTGGGCTATATTTTCAAAATATACTTCTCATCATCTGGCAGAGAGATTGGTGAAAAATCTTGTTTATATACAAGAGGATCAAAATTTAATTACTTCACACCTCCATGGGAAAGTTATGTGGACATAAAAGTGATAAGTACATACACATACTAATCCCATGGTGGATCAAAATATAATTGGTAGTCTTGGAAATTCCCTCTGGTATGTGTGTAAATTCCCTCTGGTATATGTATGTGTGTAAATTGTAAGAAGAATATTAAACTGTTTTAACTGTTACATCTGCTTTTTTATTTAGATATGTGTAAAAGACTGCCCATCATATAATACACTTGGCGCGACTGTAACTGATAAATCCAAGTTGTTTTGTAAATACAATGCGCAGAAGAATGTAAGTTTTATCAGAAGTGTGTATAAATGCAGAAACTGCTCTTATGTATTTATAGCGACCTGCGACTTATTACATAATTTTTTCAGTTTGGGTAGCTCTTCATTGTTTAAAACTAGTAGGTGTTCTCTTTCCCTGTGGGATAATTACATAACTAACAAGTGTGGGATAATTACATAATTAACAATTACAATTAACATTTTTCCAATATTTAGTTGTCTAGTTGGACAAGCGGAAAATTTGCAGGTATCTTTTTCTCATTACTAGGGAAAGCTGTAGACTGGAAAACCTGTGAATAATCAGTTAAAATAGGGGATTTAAATACTCATAACAGGGCATAAGGATGTATGACATACTTTCGGGAAGGAGGTAAAAGGGCACATTCTTTGTAAAAAGGGCACTTCTTATCATTCTCCAGGGCAGCATTACCCTGTATGTCCCCAAATTCTCCTCTGTTTTGGAACTTTTAGATGGTTTAAAATTCTCACCTTTTTAGAAACCAGGGCATTTCCTTTGATAGTTGAAGGATACACCCTGCATAGTTAAACTTAATCATTGTTATACTAAAGTAGATACTTCCAAAGCCATTTGCTTGAGAAGACCAGTGCAAAAGTACAACTTAAACATCCTCTTATGTGTACTTTATGAGCTCCTTTCTCCCATTATATCTAACTAGCTAAGTTCTTATACAAAAGTGGTAAGTGAGTATGTGAGTATTTCTTGCCACATAATAATAAAATAATATAAAGTTTATATGTACACATAAAAATAAATAAATACGTATATATATATTCTCCTCATACTAGTGTGTCAGGGAAGTTAAATGGCCAAAATGTCCTTATTTCCATGTCCCCCTATGAGGATGATGGTTAATTAAAATAGGTTATTGTACATATGTAAATATTATTAGAATAGTAAAGGTAAATATTATCTTCTTTTCTGTAGATTCATAAAATACTGTTTTTTTCTCTAAAATACTGTTTTTAAACAATTTTAAGATATTAAATAAAAATTACATTCATATGTAAGGCTTATGGTAGAATGCAGGGGCTAATACAGGATTTGAATTTGGGTTGTGCTAGCCACCCTCAATGGGGTCCAGGGGTAAAGCCACTGACAATATTTGTGTTTTTGCAAATCTACCACTTTTTGGCAGCATTGTACATATTGCAACAAAGAACAGCACAACAAAAAATTATATTAAATTTTATTAATTTGGGCATGAGAATTTCGGCGCTCAATAGCGCTTTTCGCTATGGAATATGTCCTGTATTAGCCCCTGGAATGTTATGTTAATTTTCATCTGTCCTGTATTTATGAAAAACAATGCAATTAAATGAAATCATAAAATGAAAATACGTAACTGTCAGGCAACTTGAATTAAAATTTTAACACAACATTAAAATGGTTGGATTACTTTTGACAGCTGCCTTTACGATGTATCTAATTTAATACAAGTGACCTGCATTTATTATGATTTCATATCAATTGTCTTGTTTTTCATAAATTCAGAGTTAAATTAAATTAATATCTACTGTCTAACATACTCAAGGACAAGTTTGCTAAATAACATGCCCCCATGCTTATGTACTCCCATACTTTAAAAAAATAGTTCTGGCTAATCACATACTGGACAACCTTGTTGTATCCAGGGCCTCTTTCTCTTTTTGATATCCAGTGGCATTCTTTGTTTATTTTTGTTATCCAACATAATATTAAATATTTTCTTAACCCTATTAGTACTGGGGGGAGTTTTCCTACAATACAACTATGTTGTTTATTTTTGAAAATATTTGTTTCCATTGCCATGGTTACCAGATTATTAACAGCTGGTAACATCAAAATGCAAAAAAATATCTTTTTAAAGTATGTCACATTATTATATCATTTTGTTGGAAATTTTGCACTGATTTCAAAAATGATACTTTTGTCATCCAAATTGATTGAAACAAGTGAGACAACAGGATGACAATAGTAAGACAATGAAAATTGACGTTTTGTATTGTATTGTGACGTCACGTGGTTTGTGATGATGTCATCCAAAAGTTTTTTACACCAAAACGTTCCCTTTCATTATAGTTAACAATTGTGCCAAATATAAAGATCCTAGCATATACAGTATGAGCAAAGATTTTTAAGAGCGAAGCTGGATGTGCAACCTATTGTTTTTCTGGCCGTACTAACCGCGTTGGGACTATTATTCTAAATTCAATACCCCTATTCAAAAGAAAACAATAAGATGTCATTAGAATATTGTATTATAAAATGCTGTGTCTAGATTGTTCATATCATTTTCACAAGGGGCCCATAAGACCAGTGAGGCAAATCAGCATGGCAAGTACTTAAAAGTACTTTTCTGAAGAAACCTTTGAAGAGGTTACCCAGTAGCAAAAATTGGGACTTGGTTAACCTTAATCAGCGCCGGGAAAATAGCTGAAACGATTTTCCAAAACGGCAGGACGGAGAGTTTGTCCCATGAAGCGTAATTATTTCCCATTTGGCAGGGGAAGCCCTACACTTCAATAGTTCTAATTATACAGAAATGTAGTTTGCTTTTATCTGTTTTGTTGTGGAAATGTAACCTATCATATGGACCTACTGCTGCAACTTTAACAAGCTGACACAAATGTTTTTGAAAGTGCGTAAGTTTTACCCCAACTGACATCATATATACAGTATATATACAATTCCATGACAACAAAATCTAAATAACGAGCTTAGTTATTTTAGCGCACATCAACATTTATACATATAAGAAAAAAACTGTTTGTATATATTCCATTGCAATTGCCATCAAATAATTCTGATAAAGTTTATCAGATTAATTAAAGATAATCCTTTTACATAAGTAAAACATTGCTTATTCAGAGACAATTGCTCTCTACAATGATTCACTTTTTAAGCTGTGTCGCATAAGGAGCATTAGCGCAGTGGTTTAAGAAGCATTAGCTCAGTAGTTATCCATGTGCCTAGTCCCAGTATATTATGTGCACACTTGTAGCTACTATCTTTATGTGTCAGTGTTATAATTTACTGCACTACCCACGTATATACTAAACAAAGCAGACTTTTACATTTCTTTTGAACGACTGTAACTTTAAAAGCATTTTAAAAATAGATATATGCACTATCAAGGCAGGAAACACTATTAAAAGTTTTATTCTAATACAGTCGGTAAAAAGAAATATAAAAGTTTATGCAAAAAGACAGGTTGCCGGATGGTAGCTAAAACTTTCAATGTTTCGGGAAATTTTCAAGGTTCCATATGGTGGTATTTATGTTTCAAATCAAGTGTTAAAGCTTGCGAGCAATTTTATTCTACATCTGTACTGTATGATAAAGAAGCTGCTGTAGCTACAATACAAAACAACTGGGCTAAAAGAAATTATTTACCAGAACAGATTGCCTCAAGAAGTTATCCCTTCAAAATGAGTTTACTTTTGGTAGTTAGCTAGCTAGCTACAATTTGCACAAAATTAACCAGCGAGCTTGGGAGGACACTCCTCTCTCTAATACAGTGGATCGCAGTACATGTAAATGAGGAAACTATAGCTAGCTAGGAAAGTAATATTTTTTGCTTGAAACAGCTTTATTTTCGCAGGACTTCGGCTGTGATAAGAAGGCACACCTTCCTAGTGTTCATAAAAATCAACTTCACTTCAACAGCACTGGTATTTTTGTGAGATTTAAGGGTCGGTTTTATCACTATGCTGCTTACACCACCAGCATCTAGACTAGCTAGCTATAAAAATGGCAAATCTTTTAGCTGGTTTTAGCTAGCTAACTAAAATTACAGTATCTTCTACAACAACTAACTTGGTGAATGAATGTAAAAACTAGCTAACTGCCAAAAACAACACTTCTCTCAAGAATTTAGATAAACTAGTTAGCTAGCTCTCTCAAACAAAGGAGAATTTCCTCCTGTAAACATGACCACGCCTTATCCCACATACAAAATCTGGTCTTAACACAAAATTTGCATTTGAAACAATATGTTAACGCTATTGAATTAACCAAATTAGATTGTCACATCTTTCGTACTCCTCCACAAAAAGAAAATGATATAACTTAAGAAAACAAAAAAAACACTTGACAGCTCAGTATCAGGCGATACAATGGAAGGTGGTGTTTCAAAATCTAATGAATGAGATACCATCAACAAGTCATCGATGGGTCTAATAAATAACTTCATTAAATGCTAAAGATTTAGGCTCGTAAGACTGGAAAGAGGTTTCCCAAAATGCCACATTGACACCATGATATCATTGATGGTCATGGTAAAATTGAAATTATATTGTTTTAACTAACAAACTGGGATTTGAGGTAGTGCCTTAAAAAACAAAAAATATAAAAGTACGTAAGGCATGTAAACATGATAACATGTAAGGCACATAATGTATGGGACATGTAAGGGCATATAGACACGAGGACATGTGTAGCACGAAGGCATGTTATTTAGCAAACTCCTCAAGGACTATTGCACTAGTTTATATACATAATTATGATTTAAACTCTTACAAAAAGTTAATATTTATCCAGTTTTTGATATGTGTGTGATTTATTGTGTATTTTAGAGTTCCACTGCGAAACAGTTGGTCGATAGAGGTGAATGTGCTAAGTACACACTGCAAAGCAAAGCCTGTAAGTAATTTTTATGGGTATACAGGGGCTAATACAGGATTTGAATTTGGGTGGTGCTAGCCACCCACAGTGGGATCCAGGGGCAAAACCACTGACATTATTTGTGTCTTTGGCATCTTAGAATTACAAACCCACCAGTTTTTGGCAGTATTTGTATGTATATTGCAACTTAACTAAGTAAAGAACAACAAAAAACAACACAATAAAACTTATATTGACATTTTTGGTTAATTTGGGCATGAGAATTTCGGCACCCAATAGTGCTTTTCGCTATGGAATACGTCATGTATTAGCCCCTGGTATATATATAAACCTTTGTAGCCCATTGTGAGAAATATGTCTGTATTGATTTTTAAGAAAGAGTTTATATATACTTTCAATTACTGTTTTTCATCCCGTAAACAACTGCCAAGAAATCCTGTTTTTTTTATAAACATTACAATGAAAACTGTTAAATGTAACTGAAGTTAGATTCATAGAAAACTGAAAGAATGCAAAATTATACTTTGATGATAAATATATACATTATGGAACGTTTTCCAGGTATATAAGCCAATTAGATGTACTGACAGCAGATGGTTCTGGTAATCAGAAGTAGTAAATGAGATTACAGAATTACTTTTGCAATACGAGGCCTATATATGATTATTATGTTGTTTCCATCTGCTCGATGTTTAAATTCATGTTTTTAATTGCATTTCATTATTTCTCAACTAGTTTTTATACTCATCTAGTAATAGTGTATTATTAATATAAATTTACTTTTTCTGGACTTTTTTTATTGAACAATAAAATAGCTCACAAAGTTTTGTTAACTTTCTTTGAGTGTTTAAAAGCCTTCAATATTTTGGTTTTGTGGTATTGTTAATAATGAAAGGGTGCATCAACTCTGGTTGCATATTGGATTGCAGGTAATGGTGCATCCTCATCTTTAGGGAATCTAAAGGCTCATTAATGTTGACGAAAGTTTTATCTGTGAAAATCTTTATGTGAACAAGCATAATACTTACTACAACATAATACTTACTGTGTTCCAACTGAAAAAAGTGTAGAAGAAAAGAACAAAATTTTCAATGTTTTCAACAACTTTTTCTGCTTTAGATAAAGAATTCGCTGTACTTTCTTATGCCCATAGGGAATGGATGATGCAAACCTCATAAGAGTTTATTTATTTTTAATTTAGTTGTTTACAGATGTGTACCAACTATTATTGGCAAACAATTAGAGACTTTTCTGGCATCGAGTTCATTGCTGAAAGCAGATGGAAACAATGTGACAACTAACGACATCAAGGTGGGAACAATGTAGGTGGTTTCAGTTTATTACCTTCTATCATATCCCGAGATGCCACTGTTTGGAATTATCCAGATTGAGAAATTTAAGTAAATATTCTGGAGTGAAATCTGATGTTAAAACAACCTTTTGCTTTAAAAGAGCTTACTATTAATTTCGTAAGTGACGTTTAGGTGGTTTCACTTTATATTATCTTCTATCATATTCTGACATGTCACTTTTTTAAATTATTCCAGATTGAGAAATTTTCATAAGTAAATATTCTGGAGTGAAACCTGATGTTAAAATAACTTTTTGCTTTAAAGAGCGCCCCTATTTTCTATGCTTTAAATGTTACCGTGGCTGAACCATTATGACTGTTAGAGCCATTTTATCAAAACGCAGCAAAGACAAAAGAAAGAAAATAATTCTATTCTGACAGCATTCAAATTGAAATCATTTTATTCTCCCACAATGTTGACATTTGTAATGACAATTTCTGGATTAACATTCCTCGTGTGGTATATCTCATTTGTAATGACTATTTCTGGATTAACGTTCCTCATGTGGTATGTCTCATTTGTAATGACTATTTCTGGATTAACGTTCCTCGTGTTGTCGCATGTCTCATTTGTAATGACTATTTCTGGATTAACGTTCCTCATGTTGTCGCATGTCTCATTTGTAATGACTATTTCTGGATTAACGTTCCTCATGTTGTGACATTTCTGCATATTAGTTTTTTATATTTCCATTACATTGCCTTTTACCATAATGTTTTGTATAATCCTAATGTTTTTATTTATAAAGCATATAATGTAATGGGGAAAATATGTAAATTGTTTTTTGTTAGTGTATTTTTGGTATATCTAAAGACCCAATATCCATTTCACATGCAAACTTGCCTCCTATGTTATAGATAATGTATCACTATTTTCTTTAATATAGTAGTATGAATGGAATTTTAAAATTGAACTCCGTAAACTATAATTTAAAATTGAACTCCGTAAACTATAAGTTAAAATTGAACTCTGTGAACTATAAGTTATGCTGAGATGTTGACAAGAAACCATGACAGATATAAAAACATAGAATGTGGAAAGATTGATGAGACATGGTGTGGCAGGGCCGGTGACACATCTTTACAAGTGCAGGGGCCAGTTTATACTGTTGGCCCCTGTTCAGTTCCATGGTGGGGGGAAATTTTGAATATAGAGCTGGAAAAATTGGCTAACATTGCCTTTCCAGGCCTTTAGAACACATTTGCAAGTCAACATAATTTTAGCAATTTTACAGAGCCATATCCTGATACCAGATCGCCCAATTGATTGATATTACAATTATTACAACTAAAGTGCCACCCTATTAAACTACATACAATAATTTGTTTAATAATTCAGGGAAACTTGTTTTCACAATTACATAAACAAAAATAATAAAATATAAAACTTAGTTGTGACCAAAATGCAGGGGGAGGAGGTTCAGAGGAGATGTTAGTTTTCCAGTTCGGAAAAACTCTTACTTTTTATTTCTTGCTTATGCTAATCTAATGAAGTACCTAATGTGTACAAGCCTTATTGAATCCAGTAAATGGCAAAAAATGTAGGTATTTATTATGAAAATTAAGTTACCATAATTTATGGTAGGCAATGTGCCAAGTAAGGAGTTGCATGTAGTTTGAAATTATGACTATTTGATAATAATACAATACAAATTCTTGTAAGGTTGTTGATAGCTGAGATAATAGATGATTCTTGTTTTTTTAGTGCCCAGAGTGTATTGGTTAATCTTCAGAATACAGGGAGAAGGGTACGTACTACTAATAGTAGATATAGAAGTAGAAGAAAGTACCTATTAAGACGTTGAAATATGTCTTTGAAATTACTGGTGGATCTTAACTGAAGTGTTGAATACTGAAATACTGAGAGTAAGAAAATAATGACCAGAAATTTATATGTAATAAACAAAAAATCTTTTTCCTATGTATGTATATTGCTATAGGTAAATTAATTAATGAAAAAACTACCACTGAAAGAGAACTACCATTTATATACAAGGACTTTGTTGGCAAGACCCTCCTTGATAACAATACTTTAAGCACTGAAGAGGCTATCCTTGTTAAAACTTCGTAAATAATTAATTAATAAATAAATAATTTAATGATCCGCATTATATATTATTTTATATATTATAAATTTGTATAATATAATATAAACTAATATGAACTCCACTCATCAGCTTATTACTTCCTATAGTAACTATGAAAAAGAAAAGAAAACTAGCAAAGAGATACTTCTGATTTTATTCATTTCTGGAAACAACAGACACTTAAAGGCTAAAAAAAGTTTACGTTTTCTCTAATAATTGGCAATTTTCCACTCCATACTTGCTTCCTATCTAACTGGGTTCAGAAAAACCTGGAAAATATTGTATTTAAAAAAAATATTTACTCAATACAGTAATTGTCAGCAAAAATACAAAAGGGCCTGGAACTAGATTTGGGTACCAATGTTTAAAAACTTCCCCCAATGACATCACAAATTTTAAATGCCGGCTTAAACATCAACTCCTTGAAAATTATTTAAAATGAAATATCTTGAGAACTAGTAAAGAGATATTCACACCAAGTAAAATGTATTTTTCACACAGGAATCCTTTTAACATAATAAATGATGATAAAATTCTAAAAGTAAACCCAGGGTATACTCAGTTAAAGGCAAATTTTTTATGGCTTATATTCTGGGGGAGGGGCTTATAACAGGAGGGGTTCCAGAATTGCAAAAGTAAAATATTATTTATTTTCTTCAGTTAAGGGCACTTAAGGGCGTTTTTAATTTTTATAATGCTCTAAGTTGCTCCAAGTTTTGTTAAATTCATTGAATTCAGATTCATTGTGACCGCACATACTATAAAAAAAATCATGAGTGTGGAATTTTTTGTTTTTTTATATTTCAGGAGTTATTCAATAATTTCCATGTGGAGAAAAATCACAAAGTGTACGTTACTGTCTGTATAGACCGGGAAAAAAACAAGCATATTCAGCACATGTGATTTTGCATAATAAACATATCTTTGACGTCCGAAAATTTTACAGGGCTACAACAAAGTAGTCGAAAGTTGGAGCTATGGCTACAACTGATAACAGCTATAAGATAGCATTACAACTTATACATGCTAAAGTACCTTTAATCAAATGAGTAAATAAAACAAAGGTTTACAGGTATAATATTAATAACAAGATTGCT